>WNGS01169376.1:55796-71720 GCA_020271785.1 Procambarus virginalis
TGCAAAAGTTGTACAGTGACCACAACTCAGCTGTTGCAACATCTCGATCTGGCGGTGGTACAGGAATTCAACCAACTACGAACCACTTATGTTAATGAAGGGGAGCAGTAGGGCAACAGAAGTACACTTACATCGCATCAGGCTTGGATACCCATGTGCATGGGAAATGCTTACAGGTTCCGGAAGATGAGAGGAAATGTCAACACTGTGGGGAAATGCCCGACAGACCACTGGAACATTATCTAACACAGTGCACAGTTAAAAACCCATTAAGATTTCAGCTTCAATTCAACAGAGCAGAAGAAGTTGTTAAACACATATGGCAACATCTTACTAAAAAGCGACCATACGAGTAATAAATACTCATATCCACTCCGCCCAAGTAAACTAGAAAACAAGTGACACTTAGTGGGCCAGCCAGAGGCTGGCCCACTATTCTACCTTCAATCACAGAAGGATAGACTGGGAGAACAAGGAACCACACGGAGGTGAGGAACATGGTGAGCTAAACTATTGGAGGTGGCGACAAAACGTTTTAAGCCAGCATGTCAGGGGACCCACTAGGATGAGAGGAAACGATAATCTGCAAGACTCGACCTAGTCTTCACTCTGAACGACTCCGACTTAAGGGGAAATCGGTTTCGAGGGCCCCCAGTAGGAATAAGCGATCACAGTGTAATCACGTTTGAGTATTTGGTCGAAGAACGGTTAATATACTCAAGGAAGGACCTGAAAACAAAAGGCTTGCATTCCGAAAGGGAAACTACGAGGAGATGAGAAAATTCCTAACATATATAACTTGGGAAAGCTCAGGGGAAAGACGGCCCAAGATATGATGGACTACATCACCAAGAAGTTTAAGGAGGCAGCAGACAAGTTTGTCCCGGTCTGAAAGGAAAAAAACGAAATGCAGATGAGAGTCCCATGGTTTAATTAGAGATGTAAGCTGGTAAGACAACAAAATACAAGGGTGCGGAGAAACAATAGAAATAACAGGACACTTGAGAGCAGAGAAAGATACCAGAGTGCAAGAAATGCATACATCAGAGTGAGGAGAGAGGCAGAAGGGCAATACGAAAATGACATAGCAAGCATGGAAAATACTCAACCTAAATTGCTGCACAGCAACATCAGAAGAAAAAAACGGTGAAGGAACAGGTAATGAAATTGAGGATACGGGCTGGCAGATTCACTACAACAATAAAGAAGTGTGCGATGTTTACCAGTTGATTGATCACATGCTGAAAATTATGCTTTGCTCAAGAAAAACATTGCTTGCTGTAAATACTTGTGACCCGGGTTCGAATCCCGGACAGGCTCTGATAATTTTCAATAGGCATATTTCATTGTCAAAAAGGAGATTTAAATATCGTAACTAAACTCAAATATCCACGCCCTGTTGGTCTAGTGGAATGATTCCTGCTTTGGGTGCAGGAGGTCCCGGGTTCACTCCCGGACAGGCCCTCAATATTTTCCTTCCCAAGCAAGTTAATTATACTGTAAATTTAATTGCTAACATTTTACCAACATTAAGAAACGCACTATTAAACATAGGAGACATCATAAGACTTCATTTTAAGTAGCAAACCAGTATGATGCATATAATTTAAAATGTAATTAACTACTCTATATAAATGAAATGGAATGTTCGTTGTTAAGAATCGCTAATCTCCGAAAGTTCTTCACCCGATTGCTTTGAAATTTTCACACAACGTTCCATTCGCATCCGAGCAGGTTTTTATATACATACTATATAGAAGTTACGTCTGTGACGGTAAAAAACATGCTTTTTCTGAAAAACTGTAATTTTCATGTTTTTTTCATGTGAGGGAAATCTTCGAAATCTCTTTACTAATTGCCTTGAAATTTTGACACCACGTTGCATTCGAATAGGCGCGTCTTTTTATATATCTACTATATACATGCCTCACCTGTGAAAGGAAAAAAAACATGTTTTTTTTTAAACAGTGCCATCTGTTAGACGTAGGAGCAACACACGCTGTAATCTTCAAAAGTTCTTCACGATTGCTTTGAAATTTTGACACAACGTTAAATTCGAATAGGCGTGTGTTTTTATATATCTACTATATAGATGCCATCCCTTTGACAGGTAAACACACGTTGTTGTTTTTTTAAACAGCGCCATCTGTTGCACATAATAGCAACATGCACACAATACTAAATATAACACAAATTCCATTTCAATGTTTCCGATTGCATTGATAAATTATATTTACAGTGATTTCAATTTATTTTATTTTTTATTGAATAATTTTGTGTGACATTGTGTTAAAATTGAGCTGTGTTATTTACCATACCATTCATTTTGTAGGAATAAGTATGGAAGCCACACCTGTGACAGGTAAAACTATGCTTTTCTTGAAAAACAGCACCATCCGTTGCACGTAAGAACAACACACATGCTATACAAAATATGTTACAGTTCAATTTCAACGTTTCTGATTGCATTGAAATTGAATTTTCATAGATTTTAATTTTTTTTTTCATTTTTATTTAATTATTTTGTGTGAATTGCTTTGGAATTCAGCTGTGATGTTTACCATACCATTCATTTCATGAGTATAGTATATACCCTAGATGAAAGACTATCAGATATAGAGGTGACAGCAGAGGAAGTAATAAAACAGTTGACAACACTGGATGCAAATAAAGCTATTGGACCAGACAAAGTATCACCGTGGATACTAAAAGAGGCAGCGCAGGCTCTCAGCGTGCCTCTGGCAATGATCTTTAATGAGTTACTTATGTCGGGAGAATTGCCCAGTTGCTGGAAGGAGGCAAATGTACCGATTTTCAAGAAAGGTGATAGGGAGGAGGCACTTAGCTACAGACCCGTATCGCTGACAAGCATCCCCTGCAAAATACTTGAAAGAATAATTAGGCTAAGACTTGTTGAGCACCTGGAGAGTATTGGGTTTGTAAAAAAGCACCAACATGGGTTCTAGACAAGGGAAATCATGCCTAACAAACCTTTTAGAATTCTATGACAAAGTAAAGGATAAGGCAGGACTGCCAAAAAGGCCTTTGATACAGTGCCGCACATGAGACTGCTATACAAACTTGAGAGGCAGGCAGGAGTAAGCGGAAAGGCCCTAGCATCGGTGAGGAACTACCTAACAGGAAGGAGCCAGAGGGTAATGGTAAGGGGGCGAGAAGTCGGACTGGCGAACCGTAACGAGTGGAGTACCTCAAGGATCGGTGTTGGGCCCAATAGTCTTTCTAATTTACGTAAATTATATGATTACAAGAGTGGAATCATACATGTCAATGTTTGCGGATGACACAAAATTAATGAGAAGAGTTGTGACAGATGAGGATTGTAAGATCCTCTAAGAGGACTTAAACAGGTTGCAGAGATTGTCAGGGAAATGGCTACTGGAGTTCAACACCAGTAAATGTAAAGTTATGGAAATGGGATCAGGTGATAGACGACGAAAGGGACAGTACACAATGAAGGGGAACTGCCTACCTTTAACGATTCGAGAAAGAGACCTGGGAGTGGATGTGACACCTAATCTTAATCCTGAGGCCCATATAAATAGGATAACGACAGCAGCGAACTCTACCCTGGCGAAAATTAGAACTTCATTCAGAAACCTAAGTGAGGAGGCTTTTAGGGCGCTTTACACTGCCTATGTGAGACCAGTCTTAGAGTATGCCGCACCATCATGGAGCCCCCACCTGAAGAAACACATAAGGAAACTGGAGAAGATTAAAAAATTTGCGACGAATCTTCTCCCAGAGTTACGAGGGATGGGATATGAAGAGCTTCTGAGGGAACTGAACCTTACGACACTAGAGAAAAGAAGGGAGAGAGGAGATATGATAGGAACATATAAAATACTCAGGGGAATTGACAAAGTGGAAATAGATGAAATGTTCACACGTAATAATAACAGAACGAGGGAACATGGGTGGAAACTGGAAACTCAGATGAGTCACAGAGATGTTAGGAAGTTTTCTTTTAGCGTGAGAGTAGTGGGTAAATGGAATGCACTTGGGGAACAGGTTGTGGAAGCAAATTCTATTCATACTTTTAAATTAGGTATGATAAAGAAATGGGACAGGAGTCATTGATGTAAGCAACCGATGGCTGGAAAGGTGGGATCCAAGAGTCAATGCTCGATCCTGCAAGCACAAATAGGTGAGTACAAATAGGTGAGCACACACACACACTCACACACACACACACACACACACACTATAGCACCAGAGATCTGCCATGAGGATGATAAACTAGTGATCTCTCAGTTGCCCTCAAGCTAGAGGAGGAGCAGGAGGATGTGTCCGTCCTCCTGTTTGACATAGGCCTAGGCCTAGGGTCTAGTCTTCAGTGCGCCAAACAGGTCAGCTACAGCGTTACTAAGTGTGTACCGTCCCTCCTACCAACTGTGGTAGGCCCTGGACGTGTGGATTGGCCAGAAATTAAGGCAGTAATTGTTAATGTGGCAATATCGAGGCCTGCTGAGGGGAGAGTTGTGAGGTAGGTGGGCCGTCCCGCGGTACCTGAGGCCTGGGGCACCACGCTCGGGAAAAATAGTCGTTGTGCCCTCCCTACCCAAGGTCGCGGTTTGTGTGTGCGACTAGTGTGTTTACACAAGAGACTGCCAGGACACCCCCATAGAGTGCCCCTACACTACGTGTGAGTGTGAACCTTGTGCCTTGTAGGTGGCTATATGTACATGTGTGTGTGTGTAGGGCAGAGTGCAGTGTTGAAGACATACCACCCAACAACACATGAAGTGAGCCGCAGCACATAGATGGTTTATAAAACGAGAAGTATGACTTTGAGACAACGAGTGAACATGGCTGGTGTGCCTGAGAGCCAGTGCGGCCCCCCCGGCGGGGGCTCCTGTCCCCGCCAGGGGCCCCTGGATGCTGATCTCCACCAGGGGTCCTCCAGTGAGGATCCCCACCCGGGACCCCCCAACAGTAATGCTACAGGTGACTCAGCAACAGAGGATGATGACGATAACTACCATCTAATCCAAAGCAGAAGCGCAAGGAAGCGGGACAAGTTACAGCGACAGGATGAGCAGCAGCAGCAACCTCAACAACAACAACAACAACAACAAGACGAAGACCGTGAGTGGCACACCCTAATCTTTCCTGCAATGGGATTGACAGCAGCAGAGAAGTATAGATGGATTGTTGCGGCCGCCCGCGCCCACAGAGCAGAGTATCGCTTAGAGAGCAGGTGTGTAGGTGGCAATGTTAGTGCACGGGTGCAGGGTTACAGTGCCCTGAAGTTCTTCACAGACACCAGTCTCGAGTATAACGGTAAGAATGTTAAATTGTTGGAAGCAAACCCACAGACAAGACAAACTAAAATTATAATTAAGAACTATAGTATTCATGTTGACGTGAACTTTCTCGAGGACCATGAACAGATTGTTTGGGTCAAGCGCAACACTGGACCAGGGGGACTGGCCAAAAATCAAGCAATTGCTATGTGGAAGGGAGACCTGCCCCAAGTCATTAAAATACCAGGTATGAGGCCGTGCAAAGTGGAGAGGTATATTGGCAGTCCGTCCTTATGTGGCAACTGTCAACGGTGGGATCACAGAACGTGGCAATGTGATCGCGCAATTAGGTGTGGGTGTTGCAGTGGCTCTCACGACACCAAGCAGTGTCTGGCCAAGCTTACACCAGGTGGGGGTGGCGGGGTAATACCTAAATGTGTCAACTGCAAGCAGCCCCATCATGCCTGGAACAGGTACTGCAGCAAGAGGCCTGGCTGGCAGGGCTTGAGAAGGACGCCGACGCAGACAGCAGGTGGACCAGTGAACAGGGGCGGGAATGGCTCCGTGAGCAGTACTACAGCAAGTCAGGGTACAGCCTCCAGTAGGCAGACACCAGCCTGGGGTAGTGGTGGAGTGACCCACCACCACCCCGCACAAGCCCCATCAGACCCCATTTCTCTCACAAACCCACTTACCTCTACCCCACTCACCAACCCCAACCCAGCTCAGGGATCAGCCCAGGGTACAGTTCAGGGACCAGCCCAGCGACCAGCTCACAGTAGACCGACAACAGTCTGGGGTAGTGTTCACTCAGCGAATAGGGGAACCCAGGGTGGGGGTGGAGGGAATCAGGCGTGGGGCGGGGGCGGTGTAGCCAGCCACCACCGCTCCCCCATCCCTGAGGCCTTCCCGCCTCTTCCCCCCCCTCCAGGTTTCCCACCTACCCACACCTCAATCTCTACCCGCGGTGTCACACCTCCACCACCTAACCTCCAAACCCATACCAATGAATCAGACCCCTCCACTGTCTCCCATCTACCTCCCCCTCCAGGCACTCTTGACCCCCAGGAGGTCGTCACTCAGGTCTGTGTTACAGCAATATTAGACCGCATGATAAGATCTCATCCAGTTGTCCAACAAATATTGCAAAAGCAGACGGAACTTGAGAAAGCCCTCTGCCAGATTAAGAAGACTCAGGAACAAATCCTCCAAATCCTGCAACGGCAGAGTCCATCAAGTAGAGGTCCTGCAAGCCAGAGCCTGGTGCAAGATGATGCAACACATACTGCCGAGGTACGTCAGCAGACACAGCCAGGACACCAGCACATCAGCGCACACAGTAGCGCCAGTGCACACAGTGACACCAGTGTGCACAGTGACGCCAGTACACACAGTGACGCCAGTACACACAGTAACACCAAACACCATGAAATACACGATGACACATGTGAACATAATAATTGCACACGTACAGCTGATGACAAACAACCTCAAAATGGATAATCACAATGAACAACATCTCACTATACTGCAATGGAACTGTAATGGAGTTCGCAATAGAATTAATGACATCATACAATACGCTCGTGAACACCAAACTGACGTCATAGTGCTACAGGAGACGATGGTAGGTGATGACTTCAACCCAAGGTTCAGCGGTTATCGCAAGTTCTCCCTGCCCTCTGGGGAAAGAAAACGGGGTCTCATCACTTTTGTAAATAACAACATTCCCGCACAGATTATCAATGAACTGCACATGGGGGATGAGTTTGAGTCACTGGGAGTAACCCTTCACTTAAACAATAATGCCTTACATATAATCAACCTATATGTGCCACAGAGTAAACTTGACCTTGACACACTGCCTGAATTTGTTAATGAAGAACCTACCCTGCTGGTCGGTGACCTGAATGCCAGACACCCACACTTTGGTGCCAACTGTCATCAGCCCAATGTCAATGGACGGAAACTGTCACTCTTTGTCAGGGGAAGTGAAAACCTTAGAGTCCTGGGTGATGAACAGCCAACTCACCTCAGAGGAGGAAGATTAGACTATGCTCTCCTGCTGAATGCACAGGACACGGATGCCAGTACACACATTGTGCACAGTTTATGTAGTGACCACTGGGCACTGATTACCACCGTCGACATGAGTAAGAGAAGGAAAGAGACAAATAAAAGAAAAAGGTTATCACTCGGACCGGATATGAGGCCGCATTTCATAAACAGGATGAGTGACTGGTTCACGGAATACCAAATCCCAGAAGACATTGACACATTTGTTGATGACCTTAATCACCAAATTGAGAGCTGTCTAAGAGTTCCGCGCCGTACACCTGGGCGAAGTAACCCTCAGAGGAAGAAAATAAAATGGTATGAGAATGATTACATAAAGATGCTTAACGCAAATGTACGAGACATGAGTAGAGAGTACCGGAGACATCCCACTGAGAGTAACCAAGAGTTGTTTAAAACTGTGTGTCAAGTAGCCAGGGAAGAGAAGATTAAAGAGCGGGAAAGACAATGGCTTGAGTTCACTAGCTCTATTGGACGGGAAACATCTGCAAGACAGGTGTGGGCAAAAATTCAGATAGCTAAGGGTGGCAGAGCCCGGCCTGCGGCTCACAAAGACCCCCAGGGTAAGGCTGAAGAACTAATTCACAAGTGGAGTGATGCAGCATCCTCCTCCTCCCTTCCTGCAGAAATCAGCAGGGAACAGCTCCTGCGACATGATGACAGAAGAATTAGGATAACAAGAGCACTGTCTAGTGATGATGAATATGGGGACCCAATCACAGCCCAGGAAGTAAGGGGCGCTATGAAAAAGGGTAAAAGTACAGCACCTGGTGAAGATGGCGTCACCTACGACATACTCAATGCACTGTGTGAAGTGTCTGGGAATCCACTACTCCACCTGTTTAACAAGTCATTCCTAAGTGGAGTGTTGCCCACACAATGGAAACACGCAATAATTGTTCCCATACCGAAGCCCAATGACCCTGGTAATTACAGACCTATCAGTCTCGTGTCATGCACTTGCAAGATGCTTGAAAGGATCATCCTAAACCGACTGTTGCACAAAATAGGCAGGTTAGGGGAGGGGGTCAATGGATTTGTTAAAGGACGGAGCACAGCAAATTGTATAGTTAATTACTTGGCTAATGACACGGCTAGGTACTCTGTATTTGTGGACATCAAAGGAGCCTTCGACAAAGCACAGGGGATTGCGATCCTAGACGAGCTTGCATGCATGGGTGTCAAGGGGAGACTCATGAAATGGGTTCAAGACTACCTCACAGGAAGGAAAGCCAAGGTTTTCTTCAATGGAGCAGTCTCCAGAACAATGAATATGGAACTCGGGACCCCCCAAGGCGGAGTCTTAAGCCCTACACTATTCAATGTACTTATGAACGCCATTGCAAATATTGATTTTCCGGAAGGAACACAACAAGTGGGATATGCAGATGATGTTCTAATACAAGCTCCCACCTTGGGAAAAATTGAACAGTCCATTGAACTCCTTGGAAGGAAGTGTATTGAGCTCGGTTTCACTCTCTCCACAAACAAGACGAAGGCATACTCCCATCACAAGCGGAGAGCAAATGAAGAACTGCAAATTAATGGTGTAACACTTGAATGGGTTGACCACTATCGGTATCTTGGCGTCACTGTCGGCTCTAACAAGGGGAAGAAAGAGGAGCTCAATCAACTCATAGGAACATGCAAAAGTCGACTCAGGGCACTGAAAGCTATGACCTGGAATGGACATGGAGCCTCTATTGCCGTGCTTAAAATGATGTACACAGCCTATGTGCGCTCCGTCATAGACTATGCCGCACCAGTTCTGTGCACCTACTCCCAAAGCGATATGAAAAGGCTTGAAAGCATTCAAAATGAAGCCATGACAATCATTCTTGGAGTTCCAAGAACTGCCAAAACGTCTAATCTACGAGAGGAGTTGTCCCTTCCCAGTGTTAAAAGCAGAATTCAGGAGCTGAATGCTAAGCTTGCAATTAGGATCGCCAGAGATCCCCATTACAATGATATTGCTAAGAAAAAACTGAGCTCTGTGCTACTTTCAGGGGGAAACAGGAGAAGCAAAAAATGGCATCACAGATCAGTCTGCTACCTCGAAGAGCTTCACCTGCTTGAGCAAGCCCGTGAGCTCCTGCCTGTAGAGAGGTTACCTCCCTGGGAGGATGACTCATGCAAGATCATCATCAATGAAATGGCGATGAAAAAATCCAACATGTTACCACAAGAAATGAGGCACAAGTATCTCGAGGAAATTTATAAAGAAGCCGGAGATGAACTAGATCAAATCTACACTGACGGGTCATCTAATCCTGTCAATGGCAGGGCTGGTGCAGGATACACGGTAATCAAGGATAATACTTTCCAACGCAGAAATGAAGAAAAAGCACGTATTGAGAACTATGCCTCTTCAACGCAAGCAGAGCTAACTGCCATTGTTATGGCGCTAAAGTTTCTTGAACGGAACACTAATGGTGCAGTGATTTGCACCGATTCAAAAGCAGCACTACAAAGCCTAAGTAAAAATCAGGCAGAAAATCTTGCAATAGTCGCTGAAATTAAGAGATCTGTGAGAGTTCTTACCAATCAGGGAAGAGTCATCAAGTTTCTGTGGATCCCCTCCCATGTTGGGATATGTGGGAATGAACGAGCAGATGTGCTGGCTGCTGAAGGCGCTGAAGGAGACCATATTGAATACTTCATACCCAAGACTCTACTACAAATTAGAGGTATTGTCAGGCAACATCACCGTGACAAGGTAACTGAGGAAAGGAGGATAGAAGCACAAACCAGTGAATCTGTACGATGGTACAACATGGTTGCAGCTGGCAATCCCAATCATTATGGCCGAAGAGGAGGAGGACGAGGGAGAGAATCAGTAATAGCGAGAATCCGTCTTGGATACAGATATCCATGGAGATATGGAATGGAAACAACAGTTGAGCAGCGAAGTTGCAGAATCTGTGGTGAGAGTGATGGACACCGCCTTGACCACTACCTGAGAGAATGTGAACACCTGCGAGACATCAGAAATATGTGTAGATTAATAAACCCCACATTGTTTGAGTTAGGAAAACACTATCTGTCAAATATTGATACTGTTCTTAAAAGATTTCCCCATTTTGCACCCGCAAGATAACGTAAGCTTTTAAGGGTTGATAGATGTTAATCTTCTTGTTTGAGGAGCTGTTCACTTGAGACAGTTAAGCAAGTCCCAGCTGTGTCTGGGTACAAGTGACAGGATGAACAACCCAGCGGGTTTTCTTCCTATTGGGGAGTGTTGTACATGCTGCTATGGCGGTGTGTCCACTCACAAGATGAGTGGCGCTGCCCAATAAACTCGCCCCTCGGGGCAAAATTTAAAAAAAATTTAAAAATTTAGTGATCATAAATGCATATAGTCCACCGCCAAGCAGCACATGGTCCAAGGAGGAGCTAGATAGTAAATGAGAAGGTCTTATAACAATAATGAGAGAGATCATAGCGAGAGCGGATAACGATAGATCACGACTGTTGATAGTCGGCGACTTCAACTTGAAATCCATAGACTGGGAAGCATATGAAGCTAAAACAGAAGATTTTTGGACCTGTAAATTTGTAGACCTCATCCTGGAAACATTCTTGTATCAACATGTTAAACAAGCTACGAGGATGAGGGAAGGGGACGTTCCCGCCATGCTAGATTTGATATTTACCAGGAAGGAGGAAGAAATATTTGACATTCAGTACCTTCCTCCCTTGGGTAAAAGTGACCATGTCTTTTTGGGAAAAAAGTATGCAATGCATTATAATCTGGAAGAAAATATGAAGGTTGATGCAATTGAAAACCTCACTTTAGGAGAGGACATTATGGCAACCTTAGAATTTTTTTTAGTGAGTATAATTGGACAGACTTGTTGCTAGGCAAGAAAGTGAATGAGATGTATGTCAAGTTTTGTGAAATATATGATAAAGGCACAAAAATTTATACCAAAACAGAGAAGCAGAACTAGGAAACAGGATTGGTTCAACAGAAAGTGCGAGAGGGCCAGAGACCCAAAGACACAAAAATGGAATCAATACAGGAAGAGGCCAAACCCCAAACATATCAGCGATACAAAGATGTGAGAAACAACTACCGACAGTGAGGAGGAGAGGCAGAAAGAATTTTGAAAAAAGGATGCAGACAAATGTAAAGCAGAACTAGGTCTATTCTATAAATTCATAAACAACAATTGCAGGTTAAGGATAATATCAGAGGTTGAAAATGGGAAATAGATTCACGGAAAATGAAAAGGAAATGTGTGAAACATTAAACGTAAAGTTCCAAAGTGTGTTTGTACAAAATGAAATGGAGTTTCACCATGGGTTCTGACAGAATGGCACCTGAGCTCAGCATTCCTCTTCAATTTTTCAGGCATCCCTGTTTACAGTTGTAGCTCATGGTGGAAAAGGCATACATAGTTCCAATCTACAAAAGTGGAAGCAGGGAAGACCCCCTTAATTATAGACCGGTATCATTGACAAGTATAATAGTCAAAATATTGGAAAAAATAATTTAAACTAAATGGGTAGAACACCTGGAGAGAAATGATATAATATCAGACAGACAGTATGGTTTTCGATCTGGAAGATCCTGTGTATCGAATTACTCAGTTTCTATGATCGAGCAACAGAGATATTGCAGGAAAGAGATGGTTGGGTTGACTGCATCTATCTGGACCTAAAAAAAAGGCTTTCGACAGAGTTCCACATAAGAGGTTGTTCTGGAAACTGGAAAATATTGGAGGGATGACAGGTAAGCTTCTAACATGGATGAAAAATTTCTGACTGATAGAAAAATAAGGGCAGTGATCAGAGGCAATGTATCGGCCTGGAGAAATGTCACAAGTGGAGTACCACAAGGTTCAGTTCTTACACCAGTGATGTTTATTGTCTACATAAATGATCTACCAGTTGGTATACAGAATTATATGAACATGTTTGCTGATGATGCTAAGATAATAGGATGGATAAGAAACTTAGATGATTGTCATGCCCTTCAAGATGACCTGGACAAAATAAGTATATGGAGCACCACTTGGCAAATGGAATTTAATGTTAATAAATGCCATGTTATGGAATGTGGAATAGGAGAACGTAGACCCCACACAGCCTATACATTATGTGAGAAATCTTTAAAGAATTCTGATAAAGAAAGAGATCTAGGGGTAGTTCTAGATAGAAAACTATCACCTGAGGACCACATAAAGAATATTGTGCGAGGAGCCTATGCCACGCTTTCTAACTTAAGAATTGCTTTTAAATACATGGATGGCGATATACTAAAGAAATTGTTCACAACTTTTATTAGGCCAAAGCTAGATTATGCAGCGGTTGTGTGGTGCCCATATCTTAAAAGCACATCAACAAACTGGAAAAGGTGCAAAGACATGCTACTAAGTGGCTCCCAGAACTGAAGGGCAAGAGCTTGAGGAGAGGTTAGAGGCATTAAATATGCAAAAACTAGAAGACAGAAGAAAAAGAGGTGATATGATCACTACATACAAAATAGTAACAGGAATTGATAAAATCGATAGGGAAGATTTCCTGAGACCTGGAAATTGAAGAACAATAGAAGTCATAGCTATAAAGTAGCTAAACACAGATGCCGAAGAAATATAAGAAAATTCACTTTCGCAAACAGAGTGGTAGACGGTTGGAACATGTTAGGTGAGAAGGTGGTGGAGGCCAAGACCGTCAGTAGTTTCAAAGCGTTATATGACAGAGAGTGCTGGGAAGACGGGACACCACGAGTCTAGCTCTCATCCTGTAACTACACTTAGGTAATAACACACACACACACACACACACACACACACACACACACACACACACACACACACACACACACACACACACACACACACACACACACACACACACACACACACACACACACACACATACATACACAGGTACCATAACAACTGGAGGACAAAAAATTATAGTCGTAGTCATATAATCCACCACTAAATGACAGAACACCCAGACAGGAATATGATAGAAACAACATGGCCACCATTAACATAATAGAGAGAGCAGCTTCTGTTGCCAGCAAGAATGGATCTGGACTACTAATCATGGAAGACTTCAACCACGGAAAATAGACTGGGAGAACAGGGATCCGCATGGAGGACCAGAAACATGGAGAGCTAAGCTGCTGGACTGTCAACAAGACACTTTCTAAGCCAGCACATCAAGGAACCAACAAGAATGAGAGGAGAAGATGAACCAGCCATGCTCGATCTGATACTTACCCTAAATGAGTGGGATATAAGGGAAGGTAAGATGGAAGCACCCTTGGGAATGAGTGACCACAGTGTATTAAACATTGAGTACCTGGTAGAGCTAGGAATTATCTCCCCCAAAAAAGAACTAGGAAACAAAAGGCTGGCTTACTGAAAGGGGAAATATGAGGAGATCAGACGTTTCCTAAGGGAAATACCTTGGGACACAGACCTCAGAGCTACGTCTGTACACTATATGATGAACTATGCCACCCAAAAGTGTCAGGAGGCAGTAAACAGGTTCATCCCGTACCAAAGGAAAAAATCCGAGAGGCAAAAGAAGAATCCATGGTATAATAGGGCATGTATGGAAGCAAAGGGACTGAACAAAAGGGCGTGGAGGAACTTCCGGAATAACAGAACACCAGAAGAAAGCAGAGAGAGATGCCAGAGAACCAGGAATAAGTATGTTAGGGTGAGAAGAGAAGCAGAGAAAAATTATGAAAATGATATAGCTAACAAAGCCAAGACCGAACCAAAGCTACTCCATAGTCACATCAGGAGGAAAACAACAGTGAATGAACAGGTAATGAAACTTAGAACAGGCGAGGACAGGTATACAGAGAATGACAAAGAGGTGTCTGAAGAACTCAACAAGAGGTTCCAGGAGGTCTTCACAATAGAACAAGGTGAGGTCACTGTGCTAGGAGAAAGGGAAGTAACCAGGCGGCTTTGGAAGGGTTCGAAATTACGAGGTGAGGAGATCAAGAGACTCCTGCTGGATCTGGATGTTAGAAAGGCTGTTGGTCCAGACGGGATCTCACCATGAGTACTCAAAGAGTGTGCAGAGGCACTTTGTTTTCCACTCTCCATAGTGTATAGTAGGTCACTGGAGACGGGAGGCCTACCAGAAATATGGAAGACGGCGAATGTGGTCCCAATATACAAGAAGGGCGACAGGGCAAGAGGCACTGAACTACAGGCCAGTGTCCTTAACTTGTATACCATGCAAGGTGATGGAGAAGATCGTGAGAAAAAAAACCTAGTAACACATCTGGAGAGAAGGGACTTCGTGACAAATCGACACCATGGATTCAGGGAGGGTAAATCTTGCCTGACTGGCTTAACAGAATTCTACGATCAGGTGACAAAGATTAAGCAAGAAAGAGAAAGCTGGGCGGACTGCATTTTCTTGGATTGTCGGAAAGTCGTTGACACAGTATCGTATAAGAGGCTGGTACATAAGCTGGAAAGACATGCAGGTGTAGCTGGTAAGGTGCTCCGGTGGATAAGGGAGTACCTAAGCGATAGGAAGCAGAGAGTTACGGTGAGGGGTGAGACCTCAGATTGGCGTGAAGCCACCAGTGGAATCCCTCAGGGCTTTGTACTCGGTCCTATCTTGTTTCTGATATATGTAATTGATCTCTCGGAGGGTATAGATTCATTTCTCTCAATGTTTGCTGACGATGCCAAAATTATGAGAAGGATTACGAGAGAGAGGAGGAGGACAGTTTAAGGCTTCAAGAAGACCTTGACAAGCTGAAGGAATGGTCGAACAAATGGTTGTTAGAGTTTAACCCAAGCAAATGTAATGTAATGAAGACAGGCGTAGAGAGCAGGAGGCCAGATACTAGGTATCATCTGGGAGATGAAAATCTTCATGAGTCAGAGAGAGAAAAAGACTTGGGGTTGACATCACGCCAGACCTGTCCCCTGCAGCCCATATCAAGAGGATTACATCAGCGGCATTTGCCAGGCTGGGCAACATAAGAACGGCATTCAGAAACTTGTGTAAGGAATCATTCAGAACTTTGTATACCACATATGTCAGGCCAATCCTGGAGTATGCAGCCCCAGCATGGAGTCCATATCTAGTCAAGGATAAGACCAAACTGGAAAAGGTTCAAAGGTTTGCCACCAGACTAGTAAACGAGCTGAGAGGTATGAGCTATGAGGAGAGGCTACGGGAATTAAACCTCACTTCGCTGGAAAACAGAAGAGTTAGGCGGGACTGATCATCACATTCAAGATTTTTAAGGGAATTGATAGGGTAGATAAAGACACGCTATTTAACACAAGGGGCACACGCACAAGGGGACACAGGAGGAAACTGAGTGCCCATATGAGCCACAGAGATATTAGAAAGAACTTTTTTAGTGTCAGAGTGGTTGACAAATAAAATACATTAGGAAGTAATGTGGTGGAGGCTGACTCCATACACAGTTTCAAGTGTAGATATGATAGAGCCCAATAGGCTCAGGAACCTGTACACCTGTTGATTGACGGTTGAGAGACGGAACCAAAGAGTCAGAGCTCAACCCCCGCAAGCACAATTAGGTGAGTACAATTGTCAGTACCAGGCTACCAGGGGGCCTGGT
>WNGS01169376.1:74629-86988 GCA_020271785.1 Procambarus virginalis
TTCCACCTAGTTGTGCAGGTGGTGTAGGAGGTCGTTCTATGTTTAGTGTTGTGACAGTAGCATAGTGGTCACTGGTGATCACCGGGTCTACTTCCCACTTCGCCGATGCTTGAGTGCTGTTGAGATTAATGTAAGATCAAGGGACTCTCCTAGAATGTGAGTGGGTTCCCCAGTGTTGAGAGAGGTAATTTCAGGTACATCTCGCAGAGCTGCAGCTAAATGGCTCCCATCAGCATTGGCTGGCCCGTCGCACCTAACTCTCGATGATGAGCATTAAATTCCCAGCAATAATTACATTTTCCTGCGTGGCCAAGGCAAGCGCCGCCTCTGCTTCTAGTTTACGTCTAGGGGGCTTCTAAACGTTGTATATGAGGAGCTCAATATGAGCCATATCCACTGTTACCGCTAATACCTCTACACCATCCCCACACGAAACTGGGTCTATTTTCTTGCTGGGTATGGTGTTCCTGACTAGGGTCATTAAGCCTCTTTGTCTCCCCTGCTCATACGGCATAACATAGTGCTGATATCCAGCTAATCTGAAGGATTTCGTGGCTGGGAAAAGAGTTTCTTCCAAAACGATTATATCTGCTTTCGTGCTGATTGCAGCCTCCCGAAGTGTGTGGTTTTTATTTCCAAGACCTTGTATGTTCCTCTGCAGTATTCGTAATGGCCAGACGACGGTTTCGGTTGGTGTTGCCTGTTCTAGGAGAACTCCTCTTCAAGATTGACCTCTATATTCTCCACCTCGTAAGTCGTGTTGCTGCAAATCGGACTGCATTGATCGGCCGTGGTCATCCCCGGCATTGTTGGAATCCGTGCATAACTGTGGTCCATTACTGTGTTGTTGGTACTGCTGCATGTCGGACTGCATTGATTGGTCGTGGCCGATTCTGGCGCTGTTGGAACCTGTGCATCTCTGCTGTCCAATACGTCTGTGTCGGTGTTGTTGCATAGCAGACTGCATGGGCTGTTGTTGTCTGTCACTTGTGTTGTAAGATTCTGTTGATCGTGGGTGGTCACTGCCACTTCCAGTTGCGTTTGTAAATGTCGATGTTCTGGGGTCTTGACTACCCGACTGTTGTCGGAAGTCTGTATGTCCAGGATGCGTTGTTTGTCCACTTGTGCTTCGTCTTGTCTCAGACTGTCTATTTGTTATGTAACTGTGGTCTGCTGTACGATCTTGTCCATTATCACACAAGCGATTTCCTGAGTCTGTCGCTGTGAGGCGTTCTGCGTCATCTGTAGGCAATCGATAATGGTCTCTGCCATGATCTTCACGATGTTTTTCAGCTGGACCTCGGTAAAACTGTATATCTGGTGTGTCGATTCCGAAAGTAATTGTTTTTTGCCCTTTTGCATTTGCTGTATTTCTGCACCTCCATTGTGTATTTTCTGATTCGGAATTATAAGATTCGGGAAATTTTGCTCTGTGAGTGCGTGTGTCTGTTGTGGCTGTGCACGAGTGTTCCAGACGTTGATGTTGGTGTATGTGGTGCTGGTCTGTGTGTGTATCCTGGCCTGAGCTGTCTGCACTTTTTCTTTCCGTGCAGAGCAGGTTGTGCTCCAGGCATGATGTTTGCCTCCACAATTTGGACATTTGGCTGTAGTGGCCTGGTTTGCCTTGTGCTTGGCTATGCAGTCTGTGGTCGGATGTCTCAGGCTGCACACTCCGCATCTCTCCTGTCCGGTGCAGCGTGACTGATGGTGGCCGTATTTCTGACACCTGAAGCAGCGCAGGGGTTCTGGGACGTACGGTCTCTGTCGATATGTTCCCCAATTTCCAAGACTGAACGTTTCTGGCACACGTCCTATGACGGTCACCAGAACTTGACGTGTCGCTGCCTTGTCCACTTTTGTGCGGCATCGTTCCGCATTCAGGATTTGCTTGTGTTCGAGTACTGGATCCAGGGGAAAGTCGATTGGGTATCCCAAAAGCACGACTCGTGTGCGTCTTTCCGAAGGGTCCAGCTTTTCCAAGCATACAGGTTTCCCTTGCAGGACCCGTACGTTTCCTAAGTAATTTGCAGTCTGTTGGTCTTGTGGTGCTATTATTATTTCTCCCTTCAGGTTGACTGTAATGCAAAGTTTGAGCTCTGGTTGTTCTTTTTCCATTGCCGTTACTACTCCATATGCTGTAGGACAGTGGTCTGTCTGCATTATCTTGAATTTTGGAAGAAGTGCAGAGGCTGGCGATGTCTGGTGTGAGACTGGTGGTGTCCTCTCCTGTCTCATACTGTTGTCCTGCGGCTGGGCTGTGGAGAGAGGTACAGTGTCTGACACTGGCTGGTGTGAGACTGGTGGTGTCCTCTCTTGTCTCATACTGTTGTCCTGTGGCTGTGTTGTGGACAGAGAAGCATTGTCTGACACTGGCTGGTGTGTGACTGATGCTGCCCCCTCTAGGTCCATTACGTCTGCTGCCTTGCTGGTAGAGGCACGTGGCGAAGCCTCGAGAGCAGTTTTCTTCAGTGCCTGCTGCACATCGGTCCACCGACCCTCCTCGTCTGAAAGCTGCCAACATTTCCTCTTTCTCTTAGCCTTCCCCATGACTCTCTCCACGTAGTGAGGACCGAATCACTGCCCTACCTAATGCCCGAGACACTCCTAGGCCTGGAGAAATTCATTCCCCTCCAACGGAGGTCGTAGAATGATTCCCCCAGGTGGAATCAGGTATACCTAACACCTAAACGAGCTGTTTGGTCAACCTTTCCCTGTCAGGCTCAGTACACTTTCTAAAGCGCTCCCTTGTGGCAATGCCCGCGGGATATCGCCTCGCCCTTCAGGGTAGGACTCTAAGTGACCTGGTCAGTGATACGGTCCTCAAAAAAAAAAAAAGTGCGGTATGAGAGTTTGGGTCGCTTGCGTACTGGGCTGCGCAGAAAACCAGTCAGCCGGACAGCAGGGAATCAACAACGTTGCTTCACCGTCAATTGTAGGCGAAATCGGAATTGCTTACTTCAAAACAAGATATTATCTGGGTCTTGGAGTACAGATGTAGTGTTCCTCACAAAATCGCGATGAATAGAGCTGATGGGTGCACAGAATCGTGAGTTTTTCCGGGAACAAATCCGTGTGCGGCCAGCTAGCTATGGCGCCGGCAGCGAATGTTGTATGAGTAGAAGTAGCGGTGATATATAACCCTCCGCCAAACGACAGAAGACCAGGCAAAAGGATGACAAAAATATCATGGCAGTTAAAACTATATTTCAGAGGGCAGCCACTGCTGCCTGTAGAAACCGATCCCTTCTGCTCATGATAGGGAATTTCAGTCATGGAAGGATAGACTGGGAGAACTAGGAACCACACGGAGGTGAGGAAACGTGATGAGCTAAACTATTGGAGGTGGCGACAAAGCGTTTTAAGCCAGCATGTCAGGGAGACCCACAAGGATGAGAGGAAACGATAATCTGAGAGACTCGACCTAGTCTTCACTCTGAACGACTCCGACTTAAGGGAAATCGGTTTCGAGGCCCCAGTAGGAATAAGCGATCACAGTGTAATCACGTTTGAGTATTTGGTCGAAGAACGGTTAATGTACTCAAGGAAGGGACCTAAAAACAAAAGGCTGGCATTCCGAAAGGCAAACTACGAGAAGATAAGAAAATTCCTAACATATATAACATGGGAAAGCTCAGGGGAAAGACGGCCCAAGATATGATGGACTACATCACGAAGAAGTTTAAGGAGGCAACAGACAAGTTTGCCCCGGTCTGAAAGGAAAAAATCAAAATGCAGATGTGAATCCCATGGTTAATTAGAGATGTAAGCTAGTAAGGCTACAAAATTCAAGGGTGCGGAGAAACAACAGAAATAACAGGACACTTGAGAGCAGAGAAAGATACCAGAGTGCAAGAAAAGAATACGTCAAGGTGAGGAGAGAGGCAGAAGTTTTAATACGAAAATGACATACCAAGCATGGAAAATACTCAACCTAAATTGCTGCACAGCCACATCAAAAGAAGAAAACAGTGAAGGAACTGGTAATGAAATTGAGGATACGGGGTGGCAGATTCACTACAAACAATAAGGAAGTGTGCGATGTTTACCAGTTGATTGATCACATGCTGAAAATTATGCTTTGTTCAAGAAAAACATTGATTGCTGAAAATTCTCGTGACCCGGGTTCGATTCCCGGACAGGCTCTGTAATTTTCAATAGGCATATTTCTTTGTAAAAAGGAGATTTAAATAACGTAACTAAACTCAAATATCCACTGCCTGTTGGTCTAGTGGAATGATTCCTGCTTTGGGTGCAGGAGGTCCCGGGTTCAACTCCCGGACAGGCCCTCAATATTTTCCTTCCCAAGCAAGTTAATTATACTGTAAATTTAATTGCTTACATTTTGCCAACATTAAGAATCGCACTATTAAACATAGGAGACATCATAAGACTTCATTTTAAGTAGCAAACCAGTATGATGCATATAATTTAAAATGTAAGTAACTAATTTAAATAAATAAATGGAAATGTTCGTTTGTTAAGAATCGCTAATCTCCGAAAGTTCTTCACCGATTGCTTTGAAATTTTCACACAACGTTCCATTCGCATCCGAGCAGGTTTTTTTATACATACTATATAGAGGTTACGTCTGTGACGGTAAAAAACATGCTTTTTCTGAAAAACTGTAATTTTCATGTGAGGGAAATCTTCGAAATCTCTTTACTAATTGCCTTGAAATTTTGACACCACGTTGCATTCGAATAGGCGCGTCTTTTTATATATCTACTATATACATGCCTCACCTGTGAAAGGAAAAAAACCATGTTTTTTTTTAAACAGTGCCATCTGTTAGACGTAGGAGCAACAGACGCTGTAATCTTCGAAAGTTCTTCACCGATTGCTTTGAAATTTTGACACAACGTTAAATTCGAATAGGCGTGTGTTTTTATATATCTACTATATAGATGCCATCCCTTTGACAGGTAAACACACGTTTTTTTTTTAAACAGCGCCATCTGTTGCACATAATAGCAACATGCACACAATACTAAATATGTCACAAATTCCATTTCAATGTTTCCGATTGCATTGATAAATTATATTTACAGTGATTTCAATTTATTTTATTTTTTATTGAATAATTTTGTGTGACATTGTGTTGAAATTGAGCTGTGTTATTTACCATACCATTCATTTTGTAGGAATAAGTATGGAAGCCACACCTGTGACAGGTAAAACTATGCTTTTCTTGAAAAACAGCGCCATCCGTTGCACGTAAGAACAACACACATGCTATACAAAATATGTTACAGTTCAATTTTAATGTTTCTGATTGCATTGAAATTGAATTTTCATAGATTTTAATTTTTTTTCATTTTTATTTAATTATTTTGTGTGAATTGCTTTGGAATTGAGCTGTGATGTTTACCATACCATTCATTTCGTGAGTATAGTATATACCCTAGATGAAAGACTATCAGATATAGAGGTGACGGCAGAGGAGGTAATGAAACAGTTGACAACACTGGATGCAACAAAAGCGGTTGGACCAGACAAAGTATCACCGTGGATACTAAAAGAGGCAGCGCAGGCTCTCAGCGTGCCTCTGGCAATGATCTTTAATGAGTTACTTATGTCGGGAGAATTGCCCAGTTGCTGGAAGGAGGCAAATGTACCGATTTTCAAGAAAGGTGATAGGGAGGAGGCGCTTAGCTACAGACCCGTATCGCTGACAAGCATCCCCTGCAAAATACTTGAAAGAATAATTAGGCTAAGACTTGTTGAGCACCTGGAGAGTATTGGGTTTGTAAACAAGCACCAACATGGGTTCTAGACAAGGGAAATCATGCCTAACAAACCTTTTAGAATTCTATGACAAAGTAAAGGATAAGGCAGGACAGAGAAGGCTGGGCAGACTGCATATTTCTTGACTGCCAAAAAGGCCTTTGATACAGTGCCGCACATGAGACTGCTATACAAACTTGAGAGGCAGGCAGGAGTAAGCGGAAAGGCCCTAGCATCGGTGAGGAACTACCTAACAGGAAGGAGCCAGAGGGTAATGGTAAGGGGGCGAGAAGTCGGACTGGCGAACCGTAACGAGTGGAGTACCTCAAGGATCGGTGTTGGGCCCAATCCTCTTTCTAATTTACGTAAATTATATGATTACAAGAGTGGAATCATACATGTCAATGTTTGCGGATGACGCAAAATTAACGAGAAGAGTTGTGACAGATGAGGATTGTAAGATCCTCTAAGAGGACTTAAACAGGTTGCAGAGATTGTCAGGGAAATGGCTACTGGAGTTCAACACCAGTAAATGTAAAGTTATGGAAATGGGATCAGGTGATAGACGACGAAAGGGACAGTACACAATGAAGGGGAACTGCCTACCTTTAACGATTCGAGAAAGAGACCTGGGAGCGGATGTGACACCTAATCTTAATCCTGAGGCACATATAAATAGGATAACGACAGCAGCGAACTCTACCCTGGCGAAAATTAGAACTTCATTCAGAAACCTAAGTGAGGAGGCTTTTAGGGCTCTTTACACTGCCTATGTGAGACCAGTCTTAGAGTATGCCGCACCATCATGGAGCCCCCACCTGAAGAAACACATAAGGAAACTGGAGAAGATTCAGAAATTTGCGACGAATCTTGTCCCAGAGTTACGAGGGATGGGATATGAAGAGCTTCTGAGGGAACTGAACCTTACGACACTAGAGAAAAGAAGGGAGAGAGGAGATATGATACCTTGAGGATACCTTGAGGTGCTTCCGGGGCTTATCGTCCCCGCGGCCCGGTCATCGACCAGGCCTCCTGGTTGCTGGACTGATCAACCAGGCTGTTGGACGCGGCTGCTCGCAGCCTGACGTATGAGTCACAGCCTGGTTGATCAGGTATCCTTTGGAGGTGCTTATCCAGTTCTCTCTTGAACACTGCGAGGGGTTTGCCAGTTATGTCCCTTATGTGTAGTGGAAGCGTGTTGAACAGTCTCGGGCCTCTGATGTTGATAGAGTTCTCTCTCAGAGTACCAGTTGCACCTCTGCTTTTCAACGGGGGTATTCTGCACATCCTGCCATGTCTTCTGGTCTCATGTGATGTTATTTCTGCGTGCAGGTTTGGGACCAGCCCCTCTAATATTTTCCACGTGTAAATTATTATGTATCTCTCCCGCCTGCGCTCAAGGGAATACAGATTTAGGCTCTTTAGTCGGTCCCAATAGTTTAGATGTTTTACCGAGTGGATTCTAGCAGTAAAGGATCTCTGCACGCTCTCCAGGTCAGCAATTTCACCCGCAGTGAAAGGGGCTGTCATTGTGCAGCAGTACTCCACTCTAGAGAGCACAAGCGTTTTGAAAAGTGTCATCATCGGTATAGCATCTCTAGTGTGAAAAGTTCTTGTTATCCAACCTGTCATTTTTCTTGCAGTTGTGACGGCTACTTTATTGTGTTCTTTAAAGGTAAGGTCTTCCGACATGAGTACACCCAGATCCTTTACATTGCCTTTTCGTTCTATGTTATGATTTGCCTGAGTTTTGTACGTGGTTTCAGTTTTTATATTTTCATTTTTTCCATAGCGCATGAGCTGGAACTTGTCTTCGTTAAACACCATATTATTTTCTGTAGCCCATAGAAAGACCTGATCTACATCTGACTGGAGGTTCGCCGTGTCCTCTATGTTGCCTACTCTCATGAAGATCCTAGTGTCATCTGCAAAGGATGATACAGTGCTATAGGTTGTGTTCTTGTCTATGTCCGATATAAGGATGAGAAAAAGTACTGGAGCAAGCACAGTACCCTGGGGGACTGAGCTCTTAACGGTTGACGGGTTGGATTTTATTTTGTTGACTATTACACATTGGGTTCTGTTGGTCAGGAAATTGTAGATACATCTGCCTACTTTTCCGGTAATTCCTTTTGAGCGCATTTTATGGGCAATAACACCATGGTCACATTTATCAAAAGCTTTTGCAAAATCTGTGTAAATTACATCAGCGTTTTGTTTGTCTTCCATAGCATCTAATGCCATATCAAAGTGGTCCAGCAACTGCGACAGGCAAGAGCGCCCTGTTCTGAAACCATGTTGTCCGGGGTTATGGAGATGCTATGATTCCATGTATTTTGTGATCTTACTTCTTAGCACTCTCTCAAAAATTTTTATGATGTGCGATGTTAGTGCTATCGGTCTGTAATTTTTTGCCTCTGCCTTATTTCCTCCTTTATGAAGTGGTGCTATCTCTGCTGTTTTTAGTATATCAGGAATAACGCCAGTATCTAGGCTTTGTCTCCACAGAATGTGAAGGGCCTGCGATAGTGGTTTTTTACAGTTCTTGATGAAGGAGCTGAACCTTACGACACTAGAGAAATGAAGGGAGAGAGGAGATATGAAGGAACATATAAAATACTCAGGGGAATTGACAAAGTGGAAATAGATGAAATGTTCACACGAAACAATAACAGAACGAGGGAACATGGGTGGAAACTGGAAACTCAGATGAGTCACAGAGATGTTAGGAAGTTTTCTTTTAGCGTGAGAGTAGTGGGTAAATGGAATGCACTTGGGGAACAGGTTGTGGAAGCAAACTCTATTCATACTTTTAAAATTAGGTATGATAAAGAAATGGACAGGAGTCATTGATGACTCAACCGATGGCTGGAAAGGTGGGATCCAAGAGTCAATGCTCGATCCTGCAAGCACAAATAGGTGAGTACAAATAGGTGAGCATACACACACACACACACACACACACACACAATAGCACCAGAGATCTGCCATGAGGATGATAAACTAATGATCATAAATGCATATAGTCCACCGCTAAGCAGCACATGGTCAAAGGAGGAGCTAGATAGTAAACGAGAAGGTTTTATAACAATAATGAGAGAGATCATAGCGAGAGCGGATAACGATAGATCACGACTGTTGATAGTCGGCGACTTCAACTTGAAATCCATAGACTGGGAAGCATATGAAGCTAAACCAGAAGATTTTTGGACCTGTAAATTTGTAGACCTCATCCTGGAAACATTCTTGTATCAACATGTTAAACAAGCTACGAGGATGAGGGAAGGGGACGTTCCCGCCATGCTAGATTTGATATTTACCAGGAAGGAGGAAGAAATATTTGACATTCAGTACCTTCCTCCCTTGGGAAAAAGTGACCATGTCTTTTTGGGAAAAATGTATGCAATGCATTATAATCTGGAAGAAAATATGAAGGTTGATGCAATTGAAAACCTGACTTTAGGAGAGGACATTATGGCAACCTTAGAATTTTTTTTAGTGAGTATAATTGGACAGACTTGTTGCTAGGCAAGGAAGTGAATGAGATGTATGTCAAGTTTTGTGAAATATATGATAAAGGCACAAAAAAAATTATACCAAAACAGAGAAGCAGAACTAGGAAACAGGATTGGTTCAACAGAAAGTGCGAGAGGGCCAGAGACCCAAAGACACAAAAATGGAATCAATACAGGAAGAGGCCAAACCCCCAAACATACCAGCGATACAAAGATGTGAGAAACAACTACACGACAGTGAGGAGAGAGGCAGAAAGAAATTTTGAAAAAGGGATTGCAGACAAATGTAAAGCAGAACTAGGTCTATTCTATAAATTCATAAACAACAAATTGCAGGTTAAGGATAATATTCAGAGGTTGAAAATGGGAAATAGATTCACGGAAAATGAAAAGGAAATGTGTGAAACATTAAACGTAAAGTTCCAAAGTGTTTGTACAAAATGAAATATTCAGGGGACCAGATATAATAAGAATTCCAGAGAACAACATAGAACACATAGAGGTATCTAGAGACGAAGTGGAAAAATTGCTCAAGGAGCTAAATAAGAACAAAGGAGTTGGTCCAGATGGAGTTTCACCATGGGTTCTGACAGAATGTGCACCTGAGCTCAGCATTCCTCTTCAACTGATTTTTCAGGCATCCCTGTTTACAGTTGTAGCTGATGTGTGGAAAAAGGCTAACATAGTTCCAATCTACAAAAGTGGAAGCAGGGAAGACCCCCTTAATTATAGACCGGTATCATTGACAAGTATAATAGTCAAAATATTGGAAAAATAATTTAAACTAAATGGGTAGAACACCTGGAGAGAAATGATATAACTCAGACAGACAGTATGGTTTTTATCTGGAAGATCGATTCTGAGATAGTACAGGAAAGAGATGGTGGGTTGACTGCATCTATCTGGACCTAAAAAAAAGGCTTTCGACAGAGTTCCACATAAGAGGTTGTTCTGGAAACTGGAAAATATTGGAGGGATGACAGGTAAGCTTCTAACATGGATGAAAAATTTTCTGACTGATAGAAAAATAAGGGCAGTGATCAGAGGCAATGTATCGGCCTGGAGAAATGTCACAAGTGGAGTACCACAAGGTTCAGTTCTTACACCAGTGATGTTTATTGTCTACATAAATGATCTACAGTGGTATACAGAATTATATGAACATGTTTGCTGATGATGCTAAGATAATAAGAGGATAAGAAACTTATGTTGTCATGCCCTTCAAGATGACCTGGACAAAATAAGTATATGGAGCACCACTTGGCAAATGGAATTTAATGTTAATAATGCCATGTTATGGAATGTGGAATAGGAGAACATAGACCCCACACAGCCCTACATTATGTGAGAAATCTTTAAAGAATTCTGATAAAGAAAGAGGTCTAGGGGTAGTTCTAGATAGAAAACTCACCTGAGGACCACATAAAGAATATTGTGCGAGGAGCCTATGCCACGCTTTCTAACTTAAGAATGCTTTTAAATACATGGATGGCGATATACTAAAGAAATTGTTCACGACTTTTATTAGGCCAAAGCTAGAATATGCAGCGGTTGTGTGGTGCCCTATCTTAAAAAGCACATCAACAAACTGGAAAAGGTGCAAAGACATGCTACTAAGTGGCTCCCAGAATGAAGGGCAAGAGCTACGAGAAGAGGTTAGAGGCATAAATATGCAAAAACTAGAAGACAGAAGAAAAGAGGTGATATGATCACTACATACAAAATAGTAACAGGAATGATAAATCGATAGGGAAGATTCCTGAGACCTGGAAATTGAAGAACAAGAAGTCATAGCTATAAAGTAGCTAAACACAGATGCCGAAGAAATATAAGAAAATTCCACTTTCGCAAACAGAGTGGAAGACGGTTGGAACAAGTTAGGTGAGAAGGTGGTGGAGGCCAAGACCGTCAGTAGTTTCAAAGCGTTATATGACAGAGAGTGCTGGGAAGACGGGACACCACGAGTCTAGCTCTCATCTGTAACTACACTTAGGTAATTACACCACACACCAACACACACACACACACCCACACAACCCCACACACACACACACACACACACACACACACATACACATACACCAGGTACCATAACAACTGGAGACAAAAAATTATAGTCGTAGTCATATATAATACCCACCACTAAATGACAGAACACCCAGACAGGAATATGATAGAAACAAATGGCCACCATTAACATAATAGAGAGAGCAGCTTTGTTCCCAGCAAGAATGGATCTGGACTACTAATCATGGACGACTTCAACCACGGAAAATAGACTGGGAGAACAGGATCCGCATGGAGGACAGAAACATGGAGAGCTAAGCTGCTGGACTGTCAACAAGACACTTTCTAAGCAAACATCAGGAACCAACAAGAATGAGAGGAGAAGATGACCAGCCATGCTCGAACTGATACTTACCCTAAATGAGTGGGAATAAGAGGAAGGTAAGATGGAAGCACCCTGGGAATGAGTGACCACAGTGTATTAAACATTGAGTACCTGGTAGAGCTAGGAATTATCTCCCCAAAAAAGAACTAGGAAAAAAAAGGCTGGCTTACGAAAGGGGAAATATGAGGAGATCAGACGTTTCCTAAGGGAATACCTTGGGACACAGACCTCAGAGCTACGTCTGTACACTATATGATGAACTATGCCACCCAAAGTGTCAGGAGGCAGTGAACAGGTTCATCCCGTACCAAAGGGAAAAATCCGAGAGGCAAAAGAAGAATCTATGGTATAATAGGGCATGTATGGAAGCAAAGGGACTGAACAAAAGGGCGTGCAGGAACTTCCGGAATAACAGAACACCAGAAAGCAGAGAGAGATGCCAGAACCAGGATAAGTATGTTAGGGTGAGAAGAGAAGCAGAGAAAAATTATGAACTTGATATAGCTAACAAAGCCAAGACCGAACCAAAGCTACTCCACAGTCACATCAGGAGAAAAACAACAGTGAAGAACAGGTAATGAAATTAGAACAGGCAAGGACAGGTATACAGAGATGACAAAGAGGTGTGTGAAGAACTCAACAAGAGGTCCAGGAGGTCTTCACATTAGAACAAGGTGAGGTCACTGTGCTAGGAGAAAGGGAAGTAAACCAGGCGGCTTTGGAAGGGT
>WNGS01169376.1:108061-122899 GCA_020271785.1 Procambarus virginalis
CCATACACAGTTCAAGTGTAGATATGATAGAGCCCAATAGGCTCAGGAACCTGTACACCTGTTGATTGACGGTTGAGAGACGGAACCAAAGAGTCAGAGCTCAACCCCCGCAAGCACAATAGGTGAGTACAATTAGGTCAGTACCAGGCTACCAGGGGGGGCCTGGTAGCCTAGAGGATAGCGCGCAGGACTCGTAATTCTGTAGCGCGGGTTCGATTCCCATACCAGGCAGAAACAAATGGGCAAAGTTTCTTTCACCCTGATGCTCCTGTTACCTAGCAGTAAATAGGTACTTTGGAGTTAGTCAGCTGTCACGGGCTGCTTCCTGGTGTGTGTGTGTGTGTGTGTGCTGTGGGGACAGAGAGAGAAAAAAATAGTTAGTAAACAGTTGATTGATAGTTGAGACGAGGCCGAAAGAGCAAAGCTCAATCCCCGCAAGCACAACTAGGTGAATACACACACACACACACACAACCCTCCAGCAAATGACAGAAGACTCAGTCAAGAGTATGACAACAACAAAATGGCAGTTAACACTATAATTGAAAGGGCAGCCTCTGCTGCCTGTAGAAATAGATCCCACCTGCGCATCATGTGGGACTTCAATCACGGGAGGATTGACTGGGAGAATAAGGAACCGCATGGCGGCGAGGTTACGTGGAGAGCCAAACTATTGGAGGTGGTGACTAGGAATTTTTTAACCCAGCATGTCAGAGAACCCACAAGGATGAGAGGAAATAACGAACCAGCGAGACTCGTCCTATTCTTCACTCTGAACGACTCCGACATAAGAGAAATCGGTTTTGAGGCCCCAGTAGGAATGAGCGACCACAGTTTACTGGCGTTTGAGTACCTGATTGAAGAAGGGTTATTAAACTCGAGTAGGGGTACTGAAAACAAAAGGCTGGCATTCCGAAAGGGAAGCTATGAGAAGATAAGAAAATTCATAACAGATATAGCATGGGAAACAGAGCTCAGGGGAAAGACGGCCCAAGACATGATGGACTACATCACGCAGAAATGCAAGGAAGCAGCAAATAAGTTTGTCCCAGTCCAAAGCAAAACAGTGAAATGAAGATGAGAAACGCACGGTTTAATCGGAGATTAAACCATGGGCTTAATCTTGGATTACTAGCTAAGCAGCAAAGTAAAAGGGCGTGGAGAAACTATTGGAATAACAGGACACTTGAGAGCAGAGAAAGATACCAGAGCGCCAGGAATGAATATGTCAGGATGAGAAGAGGCAGAAAGACAATACGACAATGACATCGTAAGCAAGACAAAGACTCAGCCTAAATTGCTGCACAGCCACATAAGGAGAAAAACAGCAGTAAAGAAACAGGTTATGAAATTAAGGATAGGGGCAGAAGGATTCACTACAAACGACAAGGAAGTGTGAGGAATTGAATAAGAAATTCCAGGAGGTCTTCACCTTAGAGCAAGTAGAAATTCCAGAGATAAGAGAGGGAATAGTTAACCAGGAACCACTGGAAGAGTTTGAGATTACCAGCGGGGAAGTAAGTAAGTGTTTTCTAGAGTTGGATGTGACAAAGTCTATAGGCCCAGATGGAATCTCCCATTGGATACTAAAGGAAGGAGCAGAAGAGCTGTGCCTGCCACTCTCCATAGTGTATAACAAATCACTGGCAACAGGGGAACTGCCAGAATTTTGGAAAGCAGCTAACATAGTCCTGATATACAAGAAAGGGGATAGACAGGAGGCACTGAACTACAGACCAGTGTCCCTAACCTGCATTTCATGAAAGCTGATGGATAAGATTGTGCGAAGAAAGCTAGTGGAACATCTAGAGCGAAAGAACTTTGTAACACAGCATCAACATGGGTTCAGGGATGGCAAGTCCTGCCTCAGAGGGTTACTTGAATTCTACGACCTGGAAGCAAAAATCAGGCAAGAAAGAGAAGGGTGGCAGACTACATATTTTTGGATTGCCAGAACGCCTTTGATACAGTACCACACAATAGGCTAGTGAAAAAGCTGGAGATGCAGGCTGGAGTGAAAGGGAAGGTAATGCATTGAAGAAAAGAGTATCTAAGCAACAGGATACAACGGGTCAATGTGAGGGGTGAGGTCTCAGATTGGCGAGACGTTACAAATGGAGTCCCGAAGGGCTCAGTCCTTGGACCTATACTGTTTCTGAAATATGTAAATGATCTCCCAGAGGGTATAGACTCGTTTCTCTCAATGTTTGCTGATGATGCAAAAATTATGAGGAGGATTGAAACAGGATGATATTAGGAGGAAACAAGATGCCCTAGACAGACTGAGTGAATGGTCCAACAAATAGCTGTTAAAGTTCAACCCGAGTAAATGCAATGTAATGAAACCAGGCGGTGGAAACAGGAGGGGCCAGACACAGGATACAGAATAGGAGATGAAGTACTTCATGAAACGGACAGAGAGAAAGATCTAGTTGATATCAAACCAAACTTGGCTCCTGAAGGCCACATAAAAAGAATAACGTCTGCGGCATATGCGAGGCTGGCTAACATCAGAACAGCCTTCAGCAACCTGCGTAAAGAATCATTCAGAATCTTGTTTACCACATATGTAAGACGAATCCTGTAGTATGCGGCCCCAGCATGGAGCCTGTACCTTGTCAAGCACAAGACGAAGCTGAAAAAAGTTCAAAGCACTAGACTAGTTCCAGTACTAACAGGCATGAGTTACGAGGAAAGGCTGCGGGAAATGCACCTTACGACACTGGAAGACAGAAGAGTAAGGAGAGACATGATCACTACCTACAAAATCTTCAGGGGAATCGACCGGGTAGACAAGGATAAACTATTCAACACTGGTGGTATGCGAACAAGGGGACACAGGTGGAAACTCAGTACCCACATGAGCTACAGGGACGTTAGACAGAACTTTTTCAGTGTCAGAGTACTTAACAGATGGAATGCATTAGGAAGTTATGTGGTGGAGGCTGACTCCATACACAGTTTCAAATGTAGATATTACAGAGCCCAGTAGGCTCAGGAATCTGTACACCAGTTGATTGACAGTTGAGAGGCGGGACCAAAGAGCCAAAGCTCAACCCCCGCAAGCACAAACAGGTGAGTACACACACACACACACACACACTCACACACACTCACACACACACACACAGGCCGGTGGCCGAGCGGACAGCACGTTCTACATGTGATCCTGTGGTCCCGGGTTCAATCCCGGGCGCCGGCGAGAAACAATGGTCAGAGTTTCTTACACCCATATGCCCCTGTTACCTATCAGTAAATAGGTACCTGGGAGGTAGTCAGCTGTAACGGGCAGCTTCCTGTGTGTGTGTGTGTGTGTGTGTGTGTGTGTGTGTGTGTGTGTGTGTGTGTGTGTGTGTGTGTGTGTGTGTGTGTGTGTGTGTGTGTGTGTGTGTGTGTGTGTGTGTGTGTGTGTGGTGTCAAAAAAAATAGTAGTAGTAGTTAGAAACAGTTGATTGACAGTTGAGAGGCGGTCCGAAAGAACAGAGCTCAACCCCCGGAAGCACAACTAGGTGACTACACACACACACACATGTAGATATGCTCAAATGAAGATGTGATAGAGCCCAGTAGACTCAGGAATCTGAACATCAGTTGATTGACGGTTGAGAATCGGGACCAAAAAACCAGAGCCCAATCCCTGCAAACACATCTAGGTGAGTACATCTAGGTGAGTACACACACACACATACACACACTCCAGAGACTACATTACAGGCACCATGACGATGGGAGAACCAAGAGTAGCAGTAGCGGTGATATATAACCCACCACCAAATGACAGAAGATCCAGGCATGAGTATGACAGAAACAACATGGCAGTCAACACTATAATTGAGAGAGCAGTCACTGCTGCCTGTAGAAACCGGTCCCATCTGCTCATCATGAGGGACTTTAATCACGGAAGGATAGACTGGGAGAACAAGGAACCACACGGAGGTGAGGACACTTGGAGAGCTAAACTATTGGAGGTGGTGACAAAACATTTTAAGCCAGCATGTCAGGGGACCCACAAGAACGAGAGGAATCGATAAACAGCGAGACTCGACCTAGTCTTCACTCTGAACGACTCCGACTTAAGGGAAATCGGTTTCGAAGCTCAAGTAGGAATGAGCGACAAAAGAGTAATAACGTTAGAGTATTTGGTCGAAGAACACCTTCCCCTGAGATGGGAAAGTTCAGGGGAAAGACGGCCCAAGATATGATGGACTACATCACGAATAAGTTTAAGGAGGCAGCAGACAAGTTTGCCCCGGTCCGAGAGGAAAAAAACAAAATGCAGATGAGAATCCCATGGTTTAATCAGAGATGTAAGCTAGCAAGGCAACAAAATACAAAAGGTGGCGAGAAACTATAGAAATAACAGGACTTGAGAGCAGAGAAAGATACCAGAGTGCCAGAAATGAATACGTCAGGGTGAGCAGAGAGGCAGAAGGGCAATACGGAAATGCAACCCGTCCTCTTAAAAAGAACGTCACTTTTGGCTCGTTTGCGCGATATGGCCAAATTTGGACGTAATTTGAAATGAAATCGACTCACAAAAGTGACGTTCTGTTCCGTTTTCTATTTGAGTCGTCCGGCTTATGCGCAGAGGTTATGAGAGGACACTTTAAATTAACGTTTTTCATAACGTTTTGAAACTTTATGAGAATTTCCTGCCCACCTAACCTATCAGAGGACCCTTAACTTACTGTTGTTGAAAAAAAAATCCTAAATTTATTTTCATATTTTTTTCATTTTCAAATTACGTCCAAATTCGGCCATACGAGCGAACGGCCAAATGCGACGTTCTTTTTAAGAGGACAGGTTGAAAATGACATAGCAAGCAAGGCAAAGACTCAACCTAAATTACTGCACAGCCACATCAGGAGAAAAACAACAGTGAAGGAACAGGTAATTAAATTGAGAATACGGGAAGGCAGATTCACAACGAACGACAAGGAAGTGTGCAATGTTTACCAGTTGATTGATCACATGTTGAAAATTATGCTTTGCTGAAGAAAGACATTGCTTGCTTTAAATACTCTCATCCCGGGTTCGAATCCCGGACAGGCTCTGGTAATTTTCAATAAGCATATTTCATTCTAAAAACGTGATGTAAATAACGTAACTAAACTCAAATATCCACGGCCTGTTGGTCTAGTGGAATGATTCCTGCTTTGGGTGCAGGAGGTCCCGGGTTCAACTCCCGGACAGGCCCTCAATATTTTCCTTCCCAAGCAAGTTAATTATACTGTAAAATTATTTGCTTACATTTTACTAACATTAAGAAATGCACTATTAACATAGGAGACGTCATAAGACTTCATTTGAAGTAGCAAATTAGTATGATGCACATAATTTAAAATGTAACTAACAATTTGGAATATTGTGAATGAAATTTGCTGTGCCTCAACATTTACATAAAGAGATTCAGGAGAAAGCCAGGCAGGAAGTGGCGGACCAGCCGGGTTATAATGGATACGAGGGCCTCCAGGCAGCTCCAAGCAACAGCCTTGATTGATCAAGTAATCACCCGACGATTCTGGCCCCAGACCGGGTTTTGGGGCAGTAGACTTTCCAGAACCTACTTCAGGTATACTCCGGGTATACTGTACGCCAGGTATACTAAGACTATACGCAAGGTATACCGCAGGTAACCAAGATCAGATCCATTTGAACACACACGAGGTTCCAAACCTCTTCATTACTGAACAAACTCTTGACTCGTTAATATTTTAGTGGTTCACCTGTTGCAACGTCGACCATGTCTACCTGCGTCGACCATGTCTACCAGCGTCGACGTCGACCGTGTCTACCTGCGTCGACGTCAACCGTGTCTACCTGCGTCGACGTCGACCGTGTCTACCAGCGTCGACGTCGACCGTGTCTACCAGCGTCGACGTTGACTATGTCTGCCAGCGTCGACGTTGACTATGTCTGCCAGCGTCGACGTTGACCATGTCTACCAGCGTCGACGTTGACCATGTCTACCAGCGTCGACGTTGACCATGTCTACCACCGTCGACGTTGACTATGTCTACCAGCGTCGACGTTGACCATGTCTGCCAGCGTCGACGTTGACCACGTCTACCTATCTGTGTGTCATCATTACACTTCCGAGTAATGATGACACACAGGGTGGCGGCGTCGACTCTCACAAGGACCTTAGACAGCACGTGGTTACATGCGAGTAATGATGACACACAGGGTAGCGGCGTCGACTCTCACAAGGACCTTAGACAGCACGTGGTTACATGCGAGACATGTAGGGATAAACCAGGTGGTTGGTGCGACGTATCATACAGCACTGGGTCGCCCGTAGCGTTAACACAGCTGGGTGGCGAGTGAGGGTTTACACACACAAGGGAGGAATTGGCCCGCGCTAAGCACTGGGTGGCGGTGCACGGTGTTGGCGGCACACGGTGTTTCACGGTGTTGAAAGAAGACTAATCAGCGGCGAACATTTGCAAGTATTAAAACACCCAAGTAGTGTACCCCCGCGAGATCATTTGAGGTCATTCAGATTGTGATATATTTTATCAAACTAACAGAAGTAAGTCTAAGTATCATAACTTGCGGATTATGTATAATTGCTGGTTTTTAGAAACGAAGACGTTTGAGGGAGAGTACAAGGAGATCTAGATGCGCTCAAGCGGTGGTCGGACAGATGATCACTTTCCTTTAACACTGACAAATGCAAAGTACTAAACATAGGTGAGACGAAGAGAAGGCACCAGGAATTGTGTAGGCTAGAAAGATATTTCTTGATTCTGTTAACACAACAAGGTGAAGACTGCTAGGATGGTACACGTGCACATGGACTGATAATTTACATCAAAGTTGTGAGAAATGTTTAGTTGACCAAAAGACTATTATCTAGGCAACGCTGTGTCCCGGACTTATTAATGTTCCAGTCACATCCGTATCGGTTTGAACTCCAATTTTCACTTTAGAGTGTTCGATAATTAACAATATTCCTTCAAAATTAATACTCATATCTTAATAATAACAGAAAAAAGAAAAAACATTTATTACGTGAACAGTAAAAGAAGACGTTCTTTAGCAAATGGGTTGAACTCCGGACTGCGAGGCCGCGGAGGACGCTCCCACAGCTGGGCTACGACGGCTTCTGATTACTCTTTCATAAACACAGATCTTATCATGCATAAACACCAAGAATCTAATAAACAAAATGAAATCAAGTGTGTTGCTTGTTTTGTGTCGGTTAGTAAGTTACCAAATAAATAAATTAGTAAACTGTAAATGAATAACAGTTGTTGAATTGTTAATATTCATGAACGTTGGAAAGTGCTGGAATAAGTGAAAGTAACGTAAATAACGTCTATATTTGTATGGTCCAGGCATAATTAGCACACACACACACACACACACACACACACACACACACACACACACACACACACACACACACACACACACACACACACACACACACACACACACACACACACACACACACACACACACACACACACAGCCTAGCGACGGTGGGAGACACACGCGATTAGCGAGGTCCGCGGAAATTCGTCAATTTCACGGGACATTGAAGGATTATTGAGGCTAGATCATAGTATTTGGCCTCTCGCAGTGTGTAGCTAGCAGGGTGCTACATAGCATAGTCATATCGCTAGCGATTGTGCGAAGAAATCAAAAGTGGAGCTAGTGGATCACCGGTGCATAGTGTGGAGGACAGCGTAAGGCGACCTGACCTGACCGGCAGCTGGGTCGACCCACCGTGGCCGTGGAACTGGTGATTGTGTTTGTTGGGTGGTGATTGTGATCAGTGATACAGTAAATTAGTGAACCGCAACACAACGATACAGTGACTGATTCCAGAGTTTTGTGTAGATAGAAGAACACCTTAGTGAATCACCTAGTGGAAGCCGACGACGGAGCATCATCATCGACCATATGTCATCACTCATCTAGTTGTGTGAACGGGAAACAATCTGGTAGGTACCCGCCTTTCTGGTCAATTAATCAGGTGTACAGTGTGAGGTAAAATAGTATCAAATTCTTGTTCAGGATATTATATATCTTTAAAATCTCAGCGTGGCTCATTGGGTAGAAGTACCGCTTACGGGAACTAGGGACACACTCACGCACGCACGCACGCGCACACGCACCCCACACCCCACACACACGCGCCCCTGATTAACACATTTCGTGGAAAAAGGATAAAAACCTCCCATAATCCTCCCTCACTCTACCTGCCGTAAGCTGACCTTACCTCACCTCTCAACCCCATCCCCAGGCACACACTCTCTCTCTCTCTCTCTCTCTCTTGCTCTCTCTCGCTTGCTCTCTCTCTCTTGCTCTCTCTCGCTTGCTCTCTCTCTCTTGCTCTCTCTCTCCCTTGCTCTCTCTCTCTCTCTTGTTCGCTCTCTCTGGGTCTCTCCTGTTCTCTCTTTTGCTCTCTTGCTCTCTCTCTCCCTTGCTACCTCTCTTGACAAGGGGCAAAATGGCAGGAGGCCGAAACAGGGTTATGGGAAGCAGCCAGGGCGAACAAACGCAGGAATTGCTACACCAAGTACTGGAGGAATTCAGGAGGGAGATGAATGAAATGAGGATTACAATTAACAACCTGCAAAGTGAGCTGACATCAGCAAGGGAGGAGATCAAATCTCTCACAGCGAAAAATAAAGAGACCGAGCATCAGATTATCATCCAAAGGGAAGGTGAGAATGGTACATTGGAAGGAAATGCCTCTGTACCTGACACATTTGCGGACATATTGAAAAAGAGCTCAGAAGCAATGGCCACAGTGAGGGAGGTAGCCATGCAAGCTGCTACCTCACAGGAAGCAGCAAGGTGCACCACTCAACTGCTGGAGAGAAAGAGATCAGTGGTAGTTGTAGGCATCAAAGAACAGGAAGGATCCAACAGGCAAGAATGGAATGGCAAGGATAGAGAGGCAGTACATGGGCTACTGAAGGGGTTACAGATGGAAGAGGCTGCACACAACATTGAGAAGGTTTTCAGGTTGGGCTGGTACAACAGGGACAGAAACCGACTGGTAAAGGTGGTGTTTGCAAACGAAACCACGAAGGAGGATATTCTAGAAAAGAAGAGTCGTCTCCAACATGTGGAGGGATACAAACAAGTATTCCTGCAGAGGGACAGGACGAAGGAGGAGAGAGCCAGGGCAGCAGAGGCAAGGAAGAAGCGCAGGGAGAGAGGAGCAAACCAGGAAATCACAGCCCCCAACACAGCAGTCCCAGAGACAAGAGGGGAACCCAAAACCAGCATCCCAGCAACACCAGAGGTGGGGGCAACACCACTGTGGTGTCTGTGTGTAGCTGAGATAGTCTTGGTAGTAAGGTTGATGTAAAGTCATTCCTGGTTACTGACTTTAATAATAATAAACGATTACATGATAGAGTAGCTCCCAAGCTTGACAGGCGTCCTGTGTGCTGTTTACCTTCTCTCTCTAGTGGCGTCCAGCCGCCGCACATAGAAAACGGATGGTACCATTTTCTGTGAACATGACATCCCTCCTTTTCTTTAAAAAGAATGAATACAGGATGTCTACCATGCTTGTAGCACAAAGCAAAGTTATTGACACAAAGTAAGTTATTAACATATCAAGAGATATTGCATACATTTAACATTAATTAAACACACAAAGAATTTAAACAATCTTTACCACAAAGGATTTCAATGTTAAAAATACATATGCAATGTTAAACAAACATGAAAGAAACTGTAATACAAAGTTACAAAATATTGAATGAGAGATCTGCATTATTCAAACAATATTAAATTTAGTCTAGCATAACAAGTAAATACTTTGCATTACATATGAACACAATTAATCATCATATCGTGTAGGGCGTTTAACATGACGTTTTGGACGAGAGTCCTTAAATACAAAAACATCCCTCGATGAATTGTTTATCGAGTTATAACTCATTTTTTCTTTTTCTTTGCACGACTTTGCACTTCATCATTTTCTACACTATTTGGAATCACTTTGAAATAAGCCATATTACGTGTTATACTATGATCTCTATTACTCGCTGTTACCATAGTTTCTTTTACACTAATCACTTTATATGGTTTTGTATCATACGGCATATCTAACTTTCCCTCTTTTTTCTTTTTAACGAGAACAGTATCTCCAACCTTTATGAATTGTTCCTTTGCACGTTGATCATGAGCAATTTTCATTTTGCCCTTGGCTAGTGCATCCTTCTGAGCGAGACGTTTATCCGTTACCTTGGCTGGCATGACAGGTAGTGCGATTCTCATAGGACGTCCAAATAAAAGTTCGCCAGGCGACTTGCCCAGTGTTCCATGCGGTGTTGCACGGTAGTTCCTGAGAAAAGCATACATAGCTTGTTTCCAGGATCGTCCTTCGGCATGAGCACAGCGTACAGCTTTCATGAGAGGTTGCATGAATCTCTCTACTTCTCCATTTGCTTGAGGATGTAGTGGCATCACACGGCGGTGTTTGAATCCAATATGCTCAGCAAAGTTGACAAAGTCTTGTCCATTAAATGGCGGTCCATTGTCCGTCTTGACAACTTCAGGAATGCCAAAGTTTGAAAAGATCTTGTCGAGTTTCGGGATGACAGCCTTTGCAGATGTGGAAGTGATGATTTCTACTTCTGGATAACGTGAGTGATCATCAATGACTACCATCAAGTACTCTCCAGTTGGTAGCGGTCCACAGAAATCCATCGATACTTCCATCCATGGTGCAGCAGGTAGTGGTGAAGGTTGTAGAGGTGTTGGTCTTGAAGTATCCACTGCAGCTTGGCAAGGGACACAGGCATCATGCATGTCCTTAGCTTGACGATCAATGCCAGGAAACCACACCTTTTCTCGTAGCAGCTGTTTGGTCCTTACAAGACCTTGGTGTCCTTGATGTGCAAGCTTCAGAGCACGTTGCTGGAGAACAGCTGGAATGACGATACGAGTACCTCGCAGCACGGTGTCGCGTTGTTGCGTAACACTTAATTCTGTCTGGATGCGTTCAAGTGCTTTGAATGCATCTTGGTCAACTCCTGAGGGTGGGATGCGTGGAAACTTTTTCTTAGTCAATGCATCCACTGTTGCTTGCAGAGTTGGGTCCTCTAGGGTTGCAGTACGGATTTCATCAAGAGTGAGAGCCTTAGGGACTGCATCACAGGTTACAGAGTGTACATATTCCTCGGCAACTTGCTGATGCTTGGTGATGGTGAAACTGTTGGCAGGATGTCGACTGATGTAATCAGCGGGATTGCCTGCACCTGGCTTGTATTTCACCGTAAAGTTGTATGGTTGCAGACGAAGAGCCCATCTCTCAATGCGAGCTGGTGGTTTGGACTTTGGATTATTGAAGATGGTCTCCAACGGTTTGTGGTCAGTGACTATCGTGGTAAAGGGTGCACCAAGCAGATACACATTGAAGTGTTCACAGCCCCATACAAGAGCAAGAGCTTCCTTCTCTGTCTGACTGTATCGTTGCTCAACATCTGTGAGAGAACGGCTGGCGTAGGCAATTACTACTCTTGAATCTGGTTGACCAGGTTTGTGTTGGGCTAACACAGCACCTAAACCAACAGGACTAGCATCCACCGTTAACTCAGTGTCCATTGATGGATCAAAGTATGCAGCAGTCGCATTTTCTACTAGTGCATCTTTCACAGCATCAAATGCATTTTGCTCGACATCGCTCCAGTACCATGATGCATTTTTCTTCAGGAGCTCACGTAGAGGCTTCGTAATGGTAGCAAAATCTGGAATGAAGCGAGAACAGTAGTTTGCCATTCCCAGAAAACTATGTACTTCAGTGGATGTTGAAGGAGGTGCAGCATTCTTGATATCTGCAACTTTCTTAGGATCTGGAGACAGACCTTTGTCACTAAGTACATGTCCAAAGAATTCAATTTTATGTTGATTGAACTCACACTTTGCTCGGCTTAGCGTCAAATTCTTTTCTCGTAAGCGTTGCAATGTTGCACGAAGAGCTTTGTCGTGTTCAGCTTGGGTACGGCCATAAACAATGATGTCATCAGACATGTTGTCAGCATTAGGTATATCTTGCAATACCTGGCTGATGATGTGCTGGAATACTTCAGCAGCACTGTTAATACCAAAACTCAGGCGCTTGTACCTATACAGACCTCGATGTGTCGTAAACGTTGTGATGAATCGACTCTCATCATCAAGTTCAAGCTGATGATAGCCCTTGTTTAAATCTAACTTGCTGAATACAGTTGCACCATTCAAGCGGTATATCATATCATCTACAGTGGGTGTAGGATGGCGTTCACGCATTATTGCCTTGTTGGGAACACGCATGTCTACACAAATGCGTATCTCATCTGGATTCTTCGGCTTTGGTGGAGTGACAATTGGGCTTACCCATGGTGTTGGGCCTGTTACCGGTTCAATGATATCTAGTTCTATCAGCCTATCCAGTTCGGCATCGACTTTCTTGCGAGTATGGAATGGTTGTCGGCGATGTGGTTGGGCAACTGGAATTACATCTGGGTTGATATGCAGATGTACCTTGCTATCAGTATAACAACCTATGGATTTAAACCGATCAGAAAATTCAGCAACAATAGCATCAACATTGTTTGCAGATTCCACTGCTACAGCATTAGAAAGCTGAAGTAGCCCCAATTTGGTTGAAGTCTTGTAACTGAGTAAAGACTCCTTTGCATTCCTAACAACATGGAATGTAGTAATGAGCATTGCATTCTTTGACTTAATCTCTGCAGTGAAAGTTCCAATCACTGGTAAGGCTACCTTTGAAGCATAGGCAGTGGCTTTGCCATTATAGTTTTCAAGCTTTGGGAACTGTTTTTTAAATTTTTCATAGTGGCACTCAGCAATGGTGTCAATGTTTGATCCAGTGTCAATGAGAATTTTGAGACAAATGCCAGCAATGTATACTATAGTCTCTGGGTTGTTTGGAAGATCATTCCATTCTGTGATTGATTGTACTCCATAAATATAATCACATTCACTGTCATCTGAGACTGGTTGTAATGAAATGTTGTCTTGTATATTATTAACATTCTTGATTTGAGGTGCAATATTGTGTTTGCCACCTCGACTCCTATGACTTGATCCTCGTACATTGCTTTTATTTATTGATTGTGGTTTCTTTAGTGCGGAACGACACATAGCACCAAAATGATTTAGTTTTCTACACTCATAGCACTTCTTACCTTGTGCAGGACAAACATTATCTTGGTGTGGGTAGTCTCCTCCACAATTGTAACATTTATTATTGACAACCTCTGATGTGAGTCGTTGTGACTGCTTGAGTCTTGTTCCATGACTCCAGTTGTGATGTGGTTCTCGGCTCAATTTAATGTTAGGTTTGGCATGATATCTTCTATGATCATGGTGTACTCCCTGAACCTTACATACTTCATGACTGTTAGTAACAGTGGCAGAACCGTTGTTGGCACTGCACTCCATGGCACGAGCATCACGTGCAGCATCTTCCATTCGACGAGCCATATCCAGTATCTTGGTAAGAGAACTTTCATCATCAACAAGTTCTAGAGCTCTTCGACGAAGACGTGTAGATGTGCATGTTTCAATTATTTGCTGTTTGATTTCTTTGTCAACATCAGCAAACTCACAATGGGCTGCTAAACCCTGCAGACGTGTATGGTATTGATCAACAGTTTCATTAGAGAGTTGTTTTGCTCTCCTGAAATGCATAATTTCCATAGCAGTATTTTGCCTTGGTTTGAAATGCTCAGTTAATTTGGCCTTGGCAGTGTCATAATCTTTGGCACCACCAGTATCTTTCAGTGTATCAAAGATGTCACAAACTCTATCACCTGCATAATGAAGCAGAAAGGCACGCTTTCTTTCAGCACTTTTGATGTCAGAAACTATCAACAAATTTTCAAACCTTTTAAGCCATTTGACCCACCTCTGTGACAGGTTTGTCTGGTCACAGTCAGGATCAAATGCAGGAAACTGAGGTATATTTGCCATTTTTACTGAATAAATTTAAACTTATCACTTAAAATGTTCCTCAGAATATATAACACTTACTGCACTGTATATGTTATTTAAGAATTCACTGTAATTACTTTAATTTTGCAAAGCACACAAGCATTTTAATGCAAAAGTTCACAACAGTGCACAACACAGCAGCAACTGACTTCTTACCTAGCCCTTGTGTACATGTGTTGTTCCTACTCACAGCAACACAGCAGTTGTTAGCAGTTGGTACAGCAATTGTCAGCAGTTGTAGCAGTTGGCAGCAGTACAGCAGTTGCAGCAGTAGCAGTTGGCAGCAGTTGGCAGCAGTAGCAGCAGTTGGTTCACAGCGTGAAGAATTTTGTAGCACGGAGCGTCGTTTCGTAACCAAAACATCGGGTTTGTACACTGCATCAAAGCGTCGTTTCGTACACAGCGTCGGCAGATTCCTCTCTCACAGCAACACTCAGCACAGCTTGGGTAGCACACAGCATTGGCCAGCACACAGCAACGGCCAGCACACAGCAACGATCAGCACACAGCAACAGTCAGCACACAGCATGGGGTTGCATACAGCATCGGGTATGGTGCTCACAGACAGCTTCTCCTTCCTCTGGGCGAGACAGCATGCTCCTTCCTTGTGTTTTGTTGAACAAAATACCTGCGTTCCCAGTTCATCCTCGTCGCCAGTGTGGTGTCTGTGTATAGCTGAGATAGTCTTGGTAGTAAGGTTGATGTAAAGTCATTCCTGGTTACTGACTTTAATACTTAAACGATTACATGATAGAGTAGCTCCCAAGCTTGGCAGGCGTCCTGTGTGCTGTTTACCTTCCTCTCTAGTGGCGTCCAGCCGCCGCACATAGAAAACGGATGGTACCATTTTCTGTGAACATGACC
>WNGS01169376.1:123899-155792 GCA_020271785.1 Procambarus virginalis
GGTATGAGCTATGAGGAGAGGCTACGGGAATTAAACCTCACTTCGCTGGAAAACAGAAGAGTTAGGCGGGAAATGATCATCACATTCAAGATTTTAAGGGAATTGATAGGGTAGATAAAGACACGCTATTTAACACAAGGGGGCACACGCACAAGGGGACACAGGAGGAAACTGAGTGCCCATATGAGCCACAGAGATATTAGAAAGAACTTTTTAGTGTCAGAGTGGTTGACAAATGAAATACATTAGGAAGTAATGTGGTGGAGGCTGACTCCATACACAGTTTCAAGTGTAGATATGATAGAGCCCAATAGGCTCAGGAACCTGTACACCTGTTGATTGACGGTTGAGAGACGGAACCAAAGAGTCAGAGCTCAACCCCCGCAAGCACAATTAGGTGAGTACAATTAGGTCAGTACCAGGCTACCAGGGGGGGCCTGGTAGCCTAGAGGATAGCGCGCAGGACTCGTAATTCTGAAGCGCGGGTTCGATTCCCATACCAGGCAGAAACAAATGGGCAAAGTTTCTTTCACCCTGATGCTCCTGTTACCTAGCAGTAAATAGGTACTTTGGAGTTAGTCAGCTGTCACGGGCTGCTTCCTGGGGTGTGTGTGTGTGTGTGTGTGTGCTGTGGGGACAGAGAGAGAAAAAAATAGTTAGTAAACAGTTGATTGATAGTTGAGACGAGGCCGAAAGAGCAAAGCTCAATCCCCGCAAGCACAACTAGGTGAATACACACACACACACACACACAACCCTCCAGCAAATGACAGAAGACTCAGTCAAGAGTATGACAACAACAAAATGGCAGTTAACACTATAATTGAAAGGGCAGCCTCTGCTGCCTGTAGAAATAGATCCCACCTGCTCATCATGCGGGACTTAAATCACGGGAGGATTGACTGGGAGAATAAGGAACCGCATGGCGGCGAGGTTACGTGGAGAGCCAAACTATTGGAGGTGGTGATTTGGAATTTTTTAACCCAGCATGTCAGAGAACCCACAAGGATGAGAGGAAATAACGAACCAGCGAGACTCGTCCTATTCTTCACTCTGAACGACTCCGACATAAGAGAAATCGGTTTTGAGGCCCCAGTAGGAATGAGCGACCACAGTTTACTGGCGTTTGAGTACCTGATTGAAGAAGGGTTATTAAACTCGAGGAGGGATACTGAAAACAAAAGGCTGGCATTCCGAAAGGGAAGCTATGAGAAGATAAGAAAATTCCTAACAGATATAGCATGGGAAACAGAGCTCAGGGGAAAGACGGCCCAAGACATGATGGACTACATCACGCAGAAATGCAAGGAAGCAGCAAATAAGTTTGTCCCAGTCCAAAGGAAAACAGTGAAATGAAGATGAGAAACGCACGGTTTAATCAGAGATTAAACCATGGGCTTAATCTTGGATTACTAGCTAAGCAGCAAAGTAAAAGGGCGTGGAGAAACTATTGGAATAACAGGACACTTGAGAGCAGAGAAAGATACCAGAGCGCCAGGAATGAATATGTCAGGATGAGAGGAGGCAGAAAGACAATACGACAATGACATCGTAAGCAAGACAAAGACTCAGCCTAAATTGCTGCACAGCCACATAAGGAGAAAAACAGCAGTAAAGAAACAGGTTATGAAATTAAGGATAGGGGCAGAAGGATTCACTACAAACGACAAGGAAGTGTGAGGAATTGAATAAGAAATTCCAGGAGGTCTTCACCTTAGAGCAAGTAGAAATTCCAGAGATAAGAGAGGGAATAGTTAACCAGGAACCACTGGAAGAGTTTGAGATTACCAGCGGGGAAGAAAGGAAGTGTTTTCTAGAGTTGGATGTGACAAAGTCTATAGGCCCAGATGGAATCTCCCATTGGATACTAAAGGAAGGAGCAGAAGAGCTGTGCCTGCCACTCTCCATAGTGTATAACAAATCACTGGTAACAGGGGAACTGCCAGAATTTTGGAAAGCAGCTAACGTAGTCCTGATATACAAGAAAGGGGTTAGACCGGAGGCACTGAACTACAGACCAATGTCCCTAACCTGCATATCATGAAAGCTGATGGAGAAGATTGTGCGAAGAAAGCTAGTGGAACATCTAGAGCGAAAGAACTTTGTAACACAGCATCAACAAGGGTTCAGGGATGGCAAGTCCTGCCTCAGAGGGTTACTTGAATTCTACGACCTGGAAGCAAAAATCAGGCAAGAAAGAGAAGGGTGGGTAGACTACATATTTTTGGATTGCCAGAACGCCTTTGATACAGTACCACACAATAGGCTAGTGAAAAAGCTGGAGATGCAGGCTGGAGTGAAAGGGAAGGTAATGCATTGAAGAAAAGAGTATCTAAGCAACAGGATACAACGGGTCAATGTGAGGGGTGAGGTCTCAGATTGGCGAGACGTTACAAATGGAGTCCCGAAGGGCTCAGTCCTTGGACCTATACTGTTTCTGAAATATGTAAATGATCTCCCAGAGGGTATAGACTCGTTTCTCTCAATGTTTGCTGATGATGCAAAAATTATGAGGAGGATTGAAACAGAGGATGATATTAGGAGGAAACAAGATGCCCTAGACAGACTGAGTGAATGGTCCAACAAATAGCTGTTAAAGTTCAACCCGAGTAAATGCAATGTAATGAAACCAGGCGGTGGAAACAGGAGGCCAGACACAGGATACAGAATAGGAGATGAAGTACTTCATGAAACGGACAGAGAGAAAGATCTAGTTGATATCACACCAAACTTGGCTCCTGAAGGCCACATAAAAAGAATAACGTCTGCGGCATATGCGAGGCTGTCTAACATCAGAACAGCCTTCAGCAACCTGCGTAAAGAATCATTCAGAATCTTGTATACCACATATGTAAGACCAATCCTGTAGTATGCGGCCCCAGCATGGAGCCTGTACCTTGTCAAGCACAAGACGAAGCTGAAAAAAGTTCAAAGCACTAGACTAGTTCCAGTACTAACAGGCATGAGTTACGAGGAAAGGCTGCGGGAAATGCACCTTACGACACTGGAAGACAGAAGAGTAAGGAGAGACATGATCACTACCTACAAAATCCTCAGGGGAATCGACCGGGTAGACAAGGATAAACTATTCAACACTGGTGGTATGCGAACAAGGGGGCACAGGTGGAAACTCAGTACCCACATGAGCTACAGGGACGTTAGACAGAACTTTTTCAGTGTCAGAGTACTTAACAGATGGAATGCATTAGGAAGTTATGTGGTGGAGGCTGACTCCATACACAGTTTCAAATGTAGATATTACAGAGCCCAGTAGGCTCAGGAATCTGTACACCAGTTGATTGACAGTTGAGAGGCGGGACCAAAGAGCCAAAGCTCAACCCCCGCAAGCACAAACAGGTGAGTACACACACACACACACACACACACACACTCACACACACACACACACACACACACAGGCCGGTGGCCGAGCGGACAGCACGTTCTACATGTGATCCTGTGGTCCCGGGTTCAATCCCGGGCGCCGGCGAGAAACAATGGTCAGAGTTTCTTACACCCATATGCCCCTGTTACCTATCAGTAAATAGGTACCTGGGAGGTAGTCAGCTGTAACGGGCTGCTTCCTGGTGTGTGTGTGTGTGTGTGTGTGTGTGTGTGTGTGTGTGTGTGTGTGTGTGTGTGTGTGTGTGTGTGTGTGTGTGTGTGTGTGTGTGTGTGTGTGTGTGTGTGTGTGTGTGTGTGTGTGTGTGGTGTCAAAAAAAATAGTAGTAGTAGTTAGAAACAGTTGATTGACAGTTGAGAGGCGGTCCGAAAGAACAGAGCTCAACCCCCGGAAGCACAACTAGGTGACTACACACACACACACATGTAGATATGCTCAAATGAAGATGTGATAGAGCCCAGTAGACTCAGGAATCTGTACATCAGTTGATTGACGGTTGAGAATCGGGACCAAAAAAACAGAGCCCAATCCCTGCAAACACATCTAGGTGAGTACACACACACACACACACATACACACACTCCAGAGACTACATTACAGGCACCATGACGATGGGAGAACCAAGAGTAGCAGTAGCGGTGATATATAACCCACCACCAAATGACAGAAGATCCAGGCATGAGTATGACAGAAACAACATGGCAGTCAACACTATAATTGAGAGGGCAGTCACTGCTGCCTGTAGAAACCGGTCCCATCTGCTCATCATGAGGGACTTTAATCACGGAAGGATAGACTGGGAGAACAAGGAACCACATGGAGGTGAGGACACATGGAGAGCTAAACTATTGGAGGTGGCGACAAAACGTTTTAAGCCAGCATGTCAGGGGACCCACAAGAACGAGAGGAATCGATAAACAGCGAGACTCGACCTAGTCTTCACTCTGAACGACTCCGACTTAAGGGAAATCGGTTTCGAAGCTCAAGTAGGAATGAGCGACAAAAGAGTAATAACGTTAGAGTATTTGGTCGAAGAACACCTTCCCCTGAGATGGGAAAGTTCAGGGGAAAGACGGCCCAAGATATGATGGACTACATCACGAATAAGTTTAAGGAGGCAGCAGACAAGTTTGCCCCGGTCCGAGAGGAAAAAAACAAAATGCAGATGAGAATCCCATGGTTTAATCAGAGATATAAGCTAGTAAAGCAACAAAATACAAAAGGTGGCGAGAAACTATAGAAATAACAGGACACTTGAGAGCAGAGAAAGATATCAGAGTGCCAGAAATGAATACGTCATTGTGAGAAGAGAGGCAGAAGGGCAATACGAAAATGACATAGCAAGCAAGGCAAAGACTCAACCTAAATTACTGCACAGCCACATCAGGAGAAAAACAACAGTGAAGGAACAGGTAATTAAATTGAGGATACGGGAAGGCAGATTCACAACGAACGACAAGGAAGTGAGCAATGTTTACCAGTTGATTGATCACATGTTGAAAATTATGCTTTGCTGAAGAAAGACATTGCTTGCTTTAAATACTCGCATCCCGGGTTCGAATCCCGGACAGGCTCTGGTAATTTTCAATAAGCATATTTCATTCTAAAAACGTGATTTAAATAACGTAACTAAACTCAAATATCCACGGCCTGTTGGTCTAGTGGAATGATTCCTGCTTTGGGTGCAGGAGGTCCCGGGTTCAACTCCCGGACAGGCCCTCAATATTTTCCTTCCCAAGCAAGTTAATTATACTGTAAAATTATTTGCTTACATTTTACCAACATTAAGAAATGCACTATTAAACATAGGAGGCGTCATAAGACTTCATTTGAAGTAGCAAATCAGTATGATGCACATAATTTAAAATGTAACTAACAATTTGGATTATAGTGAATGAAATTTGCTGTGCCTCAACATTTACATAAAGAGATTCAGGAGAAAGCCAGGCAGGAAGTGGCGGACCAGCCGGGTTATAATGGATACGAGGGCCTCCAGGCAGCTCCAAGCAACAGCCTTGATTGATCAAGTAATCACCCGACGATCCTGGCCCCAGACCGGGTTTTGGGGCAGTAGACTTTCCAGAACCTACTTCAGGTATACTCCGGGTATACGTGTACGCCAGGTTTACTAAGAGTATACGCAAGGTATACCGCAGGTAACCAGGATCAGATCCATCTGAACACACACGAGGTTCCAAACCTCTTCATTACTAAACAAACTTTTGACTCGTTAATATTTTAGTGGTTCACCTGTTGCAACGTCAACCGTGTCTACCTGCGTCGACCGTGTCTACCAGCGTCGATGTTGACCGTGTCTACTCGCGTCGACCATATCTACCTGCGTCGACATCGACCGTGTCTACCTGCGTCGAGCGTGTCTACCTGTGTCGACGTCGATTGTGTATACCTGCGTCGTTGTCGACCGTGTATACCCACGTCGACCTCGACCGTGTCTAACCGCGTCGACGTCTACTGTGTCTACATGCGTCGACGTCGACCATGTCTACGAGCGTCGATGCTGACCTGACCATGCCTACCAACGTGACCATGTCTACCACGATTGACCATGTCTACCAGCGTCGACGTTGACCATGTCTACCAGCGTCGACGTTGACCATGTCTACCAGCGTCGACGTTGACCATGTCTACCAGCGTCGACGTTGACCACTGTTATGATCCCAGGTAGCCGAGAAACGAATCTCCCCATTGAGAATTATTCTATCAGGCCTGACCTGACTAGAAGGTCCAGGAAATATAGAGGTGAAGATACAGACGTAAAATAACCATTTGGATTTGATAGACAATTTAAGATAATGGGGAGTGAATAAGAAAATAGATAAATGACTGGTTAGGAGATGTGGATTATTTGCTGGAGGCGTGAGGCTCGCTTCGAGAGGGCTTTGACCCCATTTGAGTATCAGACATCGCGAAGGGAAGCTGCGCTCCGTGTGAGCTCCTGTCAGAGAGGAACCCCTAGTGATATACCTTCAAGAGAAAGGAAGTGTGCAGACGTTCCAGCTGTGGAATCGAGCTGGGAACGTGAGGTCTCAAGTCCTGGACGGCAAGGAGAGTTTGTTAAGCCGCCCAGAGACATTATCGTGGGCCGTGGTCAGATTCCGTCAGAAAGAGAGAGCGCCCTCGACTAGACAATCTGTGGTTTGTCTGGGGAAGAAATTGCTGAGAACTTCGAAGCAAGCAGAGAAGGAGTAGATGAAGAGACTCTAAGGCTGTTGAAGGAGTAGAGTACTCTTAGGAAGAGTAGCCCCACAGTGAAGAGTAGAACCTCGAGCTGTGAGGAGAAGCAGTGAAGAGAAGTGTCACGTGCTTCTGTAATGTCAGTGGTGAAGCACCATTGTTACTCAAGGAAAACTTCATGGTGTAGCAGCCTGGAAGAGCTGCGGAGGATCCTGGTAGATAAACCCGGAAGAACCTGAAGATATCAGGGTAGTGAACTTCCAGATGTGGGAAGGAAGTTCTGGTTGATTACTTGTGGTGAGTTGGTAGAGTGTTTGGTTGTCATTAGCGTGCAAGACGCAGTGAAAGGTGAGTGATAGTTTGCCATTTTTGTGTCAAGGAGTACTTATACTGAAGTATAGAGTTACAGTCGTAGACTGGATTACCTACAGAGACATACATATGTGTTCTAGGACTGATAGGGTGATCGATTGATCATTGTTGTATATCATGGAACATTTATACTAATATTTATGTTATTGCAGTCATACGCTGGTTTTCCTTGCACATGTTTATAGATATATATTCTCTTGCTGATAGTGCAACATTGTGTTATAAGACTTGACCTACTTGAGGAGGTTGGTAGTATTAGGTGGTGAATCAGGAGATAGGATACCACTTGATAAGCAGATGATAGAGTTCTGATGGTGTTGGAGTGCAACCTGACTGAAATAGTATAGAGTGTAGGATTCATTATTATTATTATATGTGTGTATGTATTGTTTATGTGCTTTGTCCAGTAAATGTATTCAGATTTGCTGGTGTTTGCCCTTGTCCTAGTGAGGCTTCCCAGGAAGTAGAAAAGAAGGAGAGAGAGAGAGAAAGAGCCAAGAACCACAGCTGTGGACAGGGTAGAATGGAATACTAACAAGTCAAAGGGGATTGAGGAGATCATATCACATAAGGAGAGAGTGGGGAGTCACAGTGGCTCGAGTGGGTGTGTGCATGTGACAACGCGGCTAAGTATTGGAGCCGCATCCCCTAAGCATGTGACGTTGAGCCCCTCTCCAAGAGCCAGAAGCGCCCAGGGTGATCTCCTGGTAAAGCATAAGCACTCCACCGAGTTTTGGGTTGGGTTGTCCATAAAGAAGGATCAACAACAACACCCACTACAATACCACGTCTACCAGCGTCGCCGTTGACCATGTCTACCAGCGTCGGCATTGACCATGTCTACCAGCGTCGACATTGACCATGTCTACCAGCGTCGACGTTGACTATGTCTACCAGCGTCGAAGTTGACCACGTACTCACCTAGTTGTACTCACCTAGTTGTGCTTGCGGGGGTTGAGCTCTGGCTCTTTGGTCCCGCCTCTCAACCGTCAATCAACAGGTGTACAGTTTCCTGAGCCTAATGGGCTCTATCATATCTACACTTGAAACTGTGTATGGAGTCAGCCTCCACCACATCGCTTCCTAATGCATTCCATTTGTCAACCACTCTGACACTAAAAAAGTTCTTTCTAATATCTCTGTGGCTCATTTGGGCACTCAGTTTCCACCTGTGTCCCCTAGTGCGTGTGCCCCTTGTGTTAAACAGCCTATCTTTATCAACCCTGTCGATTCCCCTGAGAATCTTGAATGTGGTGATCATGTCCCCCCTAACTCTTCTGTCTTCCAACGAAGTGAGGTTTAATTCCTGCAGTCGCTCCTCGTAGCTCATACCTCTCAGCTCGGGTACTAGTCTGGTGGCAAACCTTTGAACCTTTTCCAGTTTAGTCTTATGCTTGACTAGATAGGGACTCCATGCTGGAGCCGCATACTCCAGGATTGGTCTGACATATGTGGTATATAATGTTCTGAAAGATTCCTTACACAAGTTTCTAAAGGCCGTTCTTATGTTAGCCAACCAACGTCTACCTACTTCGACGTTGACCATGTCTACCAGCGTCGCCGTTGACCATGTCTACCAGCGTCGACACTGACCATGTCTACCAGCATTGACGCTGACCATGTCTACCAGCGTCGACGTTGAATATGTCTACCAGCGTTAATGTTAACCATGTCTACCAGCGTTGACGTTGACTATGTCTACCAGCTTCGAAGTTGACCATGTCTATCAGCGTTGACGTTGAATATGTCTACCTGTGTCGCCATTGACCATGTCTGCCAGCGTCGACGTTGACCACGTCTGCCAGCGTCGACGTTGACCACGTCTACCAGCGTCGACGTTGACCACGTCTACCAGCGTCGACGTTGACTATATCTACCAGCGTCGGCGTTGACCACGTCTACCAGCGTCGACGTTGACCACGTCTACCTATCTGTGTGTCATCATTACACTTCCGAGTGACTCTCACAAGGACCTTAGACAGCATGTGGTTACATGCGAGTAATGATGACACACAGGGTGGCGGCGTCGACTCTCACAAGGACCTTAGACAGCACGTGGTTACATGCGAGTAATGATGACACACAGGGTGGCGGCGTCGACTCTCACAAGGACATTAGACAGCACGTGGTTACAAGCGAGTAATGATGACACATAGGGTGGCGGCGTCGACTCTCACAAGGACATTAGACAGCACGTGGTTACATGCGAGTAATGATGACACACAGGGTGGCGGCGTCGACTCTCACAAGGACATTAGACAGCACGTGGTTACAAGCGAGTAATGATGACACACAGGGTGGCGGCGTCGACTCTCACAAGGACCTTAGACAGCACGTGGTTACATGCGAGTAATGATGACACACAGGGTGACGGCGTCGACTCTCACAAGGACCTTAGACAGCACGTGGTTACATGCGAGTAATGATGACACACAGGGTGGCGGCGTCGACTCTCGCAAGCACCTTAGACAGCACGTGGTTACAAGCGAGACATGTAGGGATAAACCAGGTGGTTGGTGCGACGTATCATACAGCTCTGGGTCGCCCGTAGCGTTAACACAGCTGGGTGGCGAGTGAGGGTTTACACACACAAGGCAGGAATTGGCCCGCGCTAAGCACTGGGTGGCGGTGCACGGTGTTGGTGGCACACGGTGTTTCACGGTGTTGAAAGAAGACTAATCAGCGGCGAACATTTGCACGTATTAAAACACGCAAGTAGTGTACCCCCGCGAGATCATTTGAGGTCATTCACATTGTGATATATTTTATCGAACTAACAAAAGTAAGTCTAAGTATCATAACTTGCGGATTATGTATAATTGTTGGTTTTTAGAAACGAAGACGTTAGAGGGAGAGTACAAGGAGATCTAGATGCGCTCAAGCGGTGGTCGGACAGATGGTCACTTTCCTTTACCACTGACAAATGCAAAGTTCTAAACATAGGTGAGACGAAGAGAAGGCACCAGGAATTGTGTAGGCTAGAAAGCTATTTCTTGATTCTGTTAACACAACAAGGTAAAGACTGCTAGGATGATACACGTGCACATGGACAGATAATTTATCTCAAAGTTGTGAGAAACGTTTAGGTGACCAAAAGACTATTATCTAGGCAACGTAGTGTCCCGGACTTATTAATGTTCCAGTCACATCCGTATCGGTTTGAACTCCAATTTTCACTTTAGAGTGTTCGATAATTAACAATATTCCTTCAAAATTAATACTCATATCTTAATAATAACAGAAAAAAGAAAAAACATTTATTACGTGAACAGTAAAAGAAGACGTTCTTTAGCAAATGGGTTGAACTCTGGACTGTGAGGCCGCGGAGGACGCTCCCACAGCTGGGCTACGACGGCTTCTGATTACTCTTTCATAAACACAGATCTTATCTTGCATAAACACCAAGAATCTAATAAACAAAATGAAATCTAGTGTGTTGCTTGTTTTGTGTTGGTTAGTAAGTTACCAGGGAGCTGGGGGAGCCGGTCGGCCGAGCGGACAGCACGCTGGACTTGTGATCCTGTGGTCCTGGGTTCGATCCCAGGCGCCGGCGAGAAACAATGGGCAGAGTTTCTTTCACCCTATGCTCCTGTTACCTAGCAGTAAAATAGGTACCTGGGTGTTAGTCAGCTATCACGGGCTGCTTCCTGGGGGTGGAGGCCTGGTAGAGGACCGGGCCGCTGGGACACTAAAAAGCCCCGAAATCATCTCAAGATATAACCAAATAAATAAATTAGTAAACTGTAAATGAATAACAGTTGTTGAATTGTTAATATTCATGAACATTGGAAAGTGCTGGAATAAGTGAAAGTAACGTAAATAATGTCTATATTTGTATGGTCCAGGAATAATTAGCACACACACACACACACACACACAAACAGTCACTCAGACATTTACATGTGCGTGCAAGTGCTGATTTAATGTACACTTCAATAGAAAGTTACAAATTAATTCAGATTTTCAAAAGGTTTAACGACACAGATGAAGTTGTAAAACACATTGAATCTATCTTTACTATAACATTCGGACCATAAGCACACATCCACTGCCTTACTGTAACCAACATTAGATTCATGAACTCTCATCCATCCCTTATTCTAAGCAACATTTCAGTCATAAACACTCACACACCACCACACTTTCATGAAACATGAAAGGAAGTTACATGAAATTAAGAGAGTATCCGGGAAGTGTGCAATGGGAAGAGGAACGTAGAGGAAAGACGGTCCAAGAAATGATAGAGCAAATAAAACTGAGGTGGCAAGAGTCAGAAGAGAGATTCATACCACCATTAAGGGCAAAAAGTAGGAGAAGATATAATAACCCGTGGGTCAATAGACAGTGCCAGGAAGGAACAGCAACAAGCAGGAGGGAGTAAAGGAAAATAAGAAGGCAAAGTACAGAGGTAAACTGGAATAGATGCAATTGGCCAAGAATGACTTCATAAACACAAGAAGATTGACAGAAAGAAACTATGAAAATGATATTGCCTCCAAAGCAAAGAGCCAACCGTAACTCCTACATAGCCATATAAGAAGGAAAATGACAGTGACCAGGTTACGAATAAGGGGAAGCCAGTAAACAGAAAATGATAAAAGAAATTTGTGAGGAGTTGAATGCCAGCTTCCATGGAGTGTTCACTATTGAGCCTGAACAGCTCCCAGAGCTAGACTGGGAAGATTGGGATTGGGAAACTGCTACATATTGAGGTAACAGCAAAGGAAGTAAGAATACAGCTAGCATCACTAGATGTAACTAAAGCTATTGGGCCAGATTGAATATCACCATTGATGTATAAAGAAGCAGCACAGGCCCTCAGCATACCTCTAGCACTAATCTATAATGAGTCTCTTACACAGGAGGAAGTGCCATACTGCTGGAAGATGGCAAATGTGGTGCCAATCCACAAGAAAGGACATAGAGGAGAGGCACTTAACTACCGACCAGTGTCACTCACAAGCATCCCTTGCAAAGTACTTGAAAGAATAATAATATTTGGGCTAGTTGCACACCTTTAAATGAATTAGGTTTGTAAGTAAACAACAACGGCCTTAGAGCAGGGAAATCATGCCTGACGAAATTCCTGGAGTTTTACGATAATGTAACGAAAATACGGCAAGACAGTGAAGGATGTCAGTTTCTGGACTGTCAAAAAGCCTTTGATAAAGTACCACACAGAAGGCCATTATTCAAACTTGAGAGGCAGGCGGGAGTAGACGGAAACGCACTATGATGGGTAGGGAATTACCTGACAGACAGGTGTCAGACAGTGACAGTGAAGGGAGAGGAGACGGACTGGTGTAGAGTAACCAGCGGGGGGAGTCAAGGATCGGTGCTGGGTCCCATACTATTCCTCATTTATGTAAATGACTTGACTGCAGGAGTCGAGTCTTTTATGTAATTGTTTGCAGATGATGCAAAACTAATGAGGAGGGTTGAGACAGATGAGGATTGTAATATTCTCAAGGATGACTTGAACAGGTTGCATAGCTTATCCGACAAATGGCTGCTAGAGTTTAACACTAACATGTGCAAGGTGATGGAAATAGGGACAGGAGCCAGGAGACCGAAAGACCAATATACGATGAAGGGAAACTACCTTCCTATAACGTCTAGAGAAAGGAACCTGGGAGTGGACATAATACCAAACCTAACTCCAGAGGCTCATGTAAATAAAATAACGTCAGCCACATACTCTGGCAAAAGTCAGAATATCCTTCAGAAACCTCAATAATGAGTCTTTTAGATCATTGTATACCGCCTACGTGAGGCCAGTCTTAGAGTATGCCGCCCCATCCCGGAACCCCCTATCTTGAAAAACATATACGGAAGCTCGAAAAGATCAAAACGTTTGCAACAAGACTCGTCCCAGAGCTGCGAGGGATGAGGTTAGAAAAGAGGGAAAGGGGGGACATGACACAGACCTATAAAATACTTAAAGGGATTGATAAGGTGGAAACAGGAAATGTTTACAATGAATAACAACAGAACAAGGGGCATGGATGAATGCTTGAGACTCAGATGTGTCATAGAGATGTTAGAACATTTTCTTTTTGCATAAGGATAGTGAGTAAATAGAATGACCCAAAGGAGCAAGTTATAGAGGCTAACTCCATTCATAACTTTAAAGGCAGGTATTTCGAGGGTGAGGTGAGTTACTTTCCCTTGAAGGTGAGTCAGGTGAGTGAGTAACGTCAGGAGTCATTGTGTAACGGGGGCTAACCTTTAACCTCACTTAAACTGGTTAAATGCTGGTCGTTAATTAGCTGTTCTTATTGTACACCAAAGTTATTAATGTAACATTCAGTCCAACTCCCCGAACCTAAATCATTTGATCGCCTTGGTACCACAAACACGAGGACACTGTACCTTCTCAGCTACACTCCAACTATGAGAGACTGCCGCCACCACCTGATTCAATTCTTTCCTGAATTAATTCCCGTAACTGACTGTGAAACAGGAAACAGTCAATTAGATTCAATCTCTAATTGTGAGTCCCCAATTATGAATAGGGGGATGAAGTTATTGTTAAAAGAGACTTAACTAATACAAAATGGATTATTATATATATTAAATAAACAAGGTTGCTTGAAAAGTTCACAGGAGGTTCACTCAGCAAACCACGGTTCGTGGGTTCCTTAATACAGGAACATAAAAATAAACTTACTTACTAAACACAAATTTATTCAATTACAAGTTTAATTAAAAATAAAAGATATAGATTTTATAAAGAATGAACACTCCCTAAGTGGAAACTTTCTATCTGAGGCAAAGGACTACAAATAATGTGGATTCCTACAACTGCATTTAATACAGACAAACAAATACAGAAAAAAAACTGGGAGTGGACATAACACCAAACCTAACTCCAGTGGCTCATAACATCCACTACGGGCTCACCATAGCCCGTGCTACTTGGAACTTCTTGTTCCAGGTAGCGAATCTTTAACAACAACAACAAGTGGCTCATATAAATAGAATAACGCGAGACGCACACTCCACTCGGGCAAAATTCCGAACATACTTCAAAAACTTGAATAAGAAGACTTTTAGATAAACTTATTCTGCCTATGTGAGGCCATTCTTAGAGTATACCGCCCCACCGTGGAGCCCCCATCTTAAGATAACACATAAGGAAGCTCGAAAAGGTGCAGAAGTTTGTAACTAGACTCGTCCCAGAGCTGCGAGGGATGAGGTTTGAAGACAGACTGAAGGAACTAAAACTGACGACGTTAGAAAAGAGGAGGAAAAAGGGGACATGATACAGACGTATAAAATACTTATGGAATTGACAAGGTGGAAACAGAGGAAATGTTTCCAAAGAATAACAATAGAACAAGAGGGCACGGATGAAAGCTTGAGACTCAGATGTGTCATAGCGATGTTAGATTTTTTTTAGCATAAGGGCAGTGAGTAAATGGAATGACCTAAAGGAGCAGGATGTAGAGGCTAACTCCTTTCATAATTTTAAATGCAGGCATAATAGAGAAATAGGTCAGGATTCATTGCATTAATTAAACAACCGAAGGCTAGAAAAACGGGGTACAAAAGCTATAGCTCGATTCTGCAGGCTCAAATAGGTTAGTACAAATAGGTGAGTACACTGTAAACAACAAATGATATTTGTAGAGACTGAAAGATGTAACTGCGGACTGAGCCTACCATTAACACTTCAACTCTTCACTAAAGAAGAAGGAGTTGCCAATGGAATGGAAGACAGCCAATGGTGTGTCAATTTGCCAGAATGAAAGGACACAGGAGCCACTAAACTACACAGTAGCTTCATTATCGACCATTCTCAGTTAGGTGCTAGAGAAGCTTGCAAGGAAACGTCTGTTGGAATAATTAAAAATTAGGATTTCTCTCAAAGTATCAGCATGGATTCTTTTAAGGCAGATAATGCTCTACGAGTTTATAAGCGTTATGTTTAGATAACAATTATAAAACTTGGGGAAGAAGGGTTAGCTGCCGGTATTTGCATTGATAATCAACAAACGTGGAACACAGTTCCATTTAGTAAGTCCCCATTCCAAAATTGAAGACCAGGATTTCATAACTAAAAGAGTGCTGGTGTGGAGGAGAGAACATATCATTGGTTGAAAACAGAGGGTAATGCTGAAAAAAGAGAAATCAGCGGCGAACAGTTGCAAGTATTAAAAAACGCAAGTTGTGTACCACCGTGAGTTCATTTGGGGGTCATTCAGATTGTGTTATATGTCATCAAACTGTCAGAAGAAAGTCTTTAGTATCGTTGTTTGGGAATTTTGTATAATTGCTGTGATTTACAAAGGAAGACGTTTGAGGGAGAGTATGAGGAGATCTAGTTGTGCTCAAGCGGTGGTCGGACAGATGGTCACTTTCCTTTAACACTGACCAATGTAAAGATCTAAACATAGGTGACACAAAAAGAAGGCACCAGGAATAGTACAGGTTAGAAAACTATTTCTTGATTCTGTTAACACAACAAGGTAAAGACTGCTAGGATGGTACACGTGCACATGGACAGATAATTTACATCAAAGTTGTGAGAAACTTTAGTTGACCAAAAGACTATTATCTAGGCAACACAGTGTCCCAGACTTACTAGTGTTCCATAGTCACATTCATATTGATTTGATCTCCAATTTATGAGTGTTTATGACTCACATGTTTTTTACAGTAACATGGTGGGTGAGTGTTAATGACTCACATGTTTGTTACAGTAACATGGTGGGTGAGTGTTAATGACTCACATGTTTGTAACAGTAACATGGTGGGTGAGTGTTAATGACTCACATGTTTGTTACAGTAACATGGTGGGTGAGTGTTAATGACTCACATGTTAGTTACAGTAACGTGGTGGGTGAGTGTTAATGACTCACATGTTAGTTACAGTAACATGGTGGGTGAGTGTTTATGACTCACATGTTGGTTACAGTAACGTGGTGGGTGAGTGTTAATGACTCACATGTTGCTTACAGTAACGTGGTGGGTGAGTGTTTATGACTCACATGTTAGTTACAGTAACATGGTGGGTGAGTGTTTATGACTCACATGTTAGTTACAGTAACGTGGTGGGTGAGTGTTTATGACTCACATGTTTGTTACAGTAACGTGGTGGGTGAGTGTTAATGACTCACATGTTTGTTACAGTAACGTGGTGGGTGAGTGTTAATGACTCACATGTTGGTTACAGTAACGTGGTGGGTGAGTGTTAATGACTAACATGTTGGTTACAGTAACGTGGTGGGTGAGTGTTAATGACTCACATGTTGGTTACAGTAACGTGGTGGGTGAGTGTTAATGACTAACATGTTGGTTACAGTAACGTGGTGGGTGAGTGTTAATGACTCACATGTTGGTTACAGTAACGTGGTGGGTGAGTGTTAATGACTCACATGTTGGTTACAGTAACGTGGTGGGTGAGTGTTAATGACTCACATGTTGGTTACAGTAACGTGGTGGGTGAGTGTTAATGACTCACATGTTGGTTACAGTAACGTGGTGGGTGAGTGTTTATGACTCACATGTTGGTTACAGTAGATGAGTGCTTATGGTCCAAATGTTATAGTAAAGCTAGATACAATGTGTTTGACAAATCAAAAGTTGTGTGCTCATGTGAATGTCTGAGTGACTGTTTGTGTTTGTGTTGGTGTGTGTGTACTAATTATGCTTGACCACCATACATATATATATATATATATATATATATATATATATATATATATATATATATATATATATATATATATATATATATATATAGACATTATTTACGTTCCTTTCACATATTTAAACTCATTCCAAAATTTATGAACAGTAACACTTCAACAAAAACTATTCCAATAAAATTTACTTATCTATTAATTTGATAACACTAACACACACAAAACTAACAACACAGTCCATAGCTCACGTCTTGGGCTGGACAGTATAGCCACGGTGTCGCTTCATATGGGTCCGCGTTCAATCCCCAATCGTCCAAGTGGTTGGGCACCATTCATTCCTCCCTTCTCACCCCAAATCCTTATCCTGACCCCTTCCCAGTTCAGTATAGTCTAATGACTTGGCGCTTTCCCCTGCTAATTCCCTTTCCTTCACTAAGCTCATCATTATTTATAGTTTATATATATATATATATATATATATATATATATATATATATATATATATATATATATATATATATAATATGTATTTTAAACATATTATAATATGTATATTGTATTCGAAGCGTTGTCGCTTTCAGTCACTTCTGGGGTGTGAGTTTTCATTCGCATATAGTCCTGGGGACCATTCAGGCTTGTTGGCTTATATATAATATACATATTTTTTGTACTAGTTATATATATATATATATATATATATATATATATATATATATATATATATATTTATATATATATATATATATATATATATATATATATATATATATATATATATATATATATATGTATATATATACTTGTCGGAAAATCCGACACCATTTATTAATAATACATGCAACAGGCAGATAATATTGTTGCTGTTGTATACAAAAGTTACCCATAGAAAATGTAGCTTGTAGTGGAATTTTCCGTCAATAGAAAACGGGACATCATTGCCACATACTATTATAATTCACCAGCTATTGTGTTGGGAATTATTCTTAAATACATTAGTCTTTGGAATTTTACCATCATAAAAACATCTTATTTGAATTAACTTAATTATAAGTATCAAAATAAGGTAAATGTGACCCTTGTATCACTTACTGACATCTAGACAAGCCTTGGTCGTTATCTTATCTATTATACAGAGTTTTCTCTGATATAGCTGTCATATATTAGGATTCCAGCTTGACAGCTAGCGCCCTTTGACAGGAACAAGAAGATCGAGGAAGCAAGACTTGATACATCAGTTACTGGGTGATGGAAGCTAGCCTCACACGAGGATAATTTGGTGTCTACATCCTAGTTATATCTGGTGGACTACGGCTGCTGTTCAATAAGATTAGGCACCTCCAATGTATACCAATATATGTAGTTAATACTGTAGTTTGATTGACTGCATATATATAAATTTAATATAAACCCCCCCTAATGTGTAAGGATCGATTTGTGAGATTATTGCAGAAATACAGTCCACTTAACATCATACCAATTGCTATCGAAATATATAAATTTACGTAAATATAAATTCTATATAAATTCATATAAATTAAGTATATATAAATCTCACAGGTCGGTTCCCACATTAATTGGTCCTTTGAACCGAGATTATTTGGTCATCTTCGAGCCGGATGATGACTATTTGGTCATATTTGTACCGGATGAACCAGTTAACCAGTGGATTTATTAAATATACTGGTACTAGTGTGATTTATACAATAACAATACAAAGCCAGTCAAAGACCGGCAGCATAGCCTCGTGGCGCGTTATTTCTGTGAAGTGACAGTGCTTATTTTGAAGCCAGCCAAATTAGTGGCTGTGTCCTCACAAGATTGTTCACGGATTTCGTGGTGTTAATTTCACGAGAGATTATCCACGAATTTTGTGGAGTTAATTTTGCGAGGTCACTAATAATATTTAATACTTCTTGATAATATTAGAAGTTTCATAGAGGCTATTAAGAGGCTATTACCAATAATTGTGTATATTATTTCTCCAAAATAGAGAATTATTTAATATATATTGCACTAGTGTTCTCAATACAATGTTTACCAATTGCCAACCCACAACAGGGTAGGATATTATCATTGACTAGTTGAACTATTTATTGTTCATCCTAGTCCCATTATTACCATAGTCTAGTTGTACTATATTAAACAACCTAGCACCATTAATGAATGGTACAGAACCTATTTTGGGTATAATTGTTACCAGCTCGAGTTGAGTTGTGTATATATATAATAATTTACTTATGATCATTACAACTTTGAGTGATTAATTAGTGTCTATACCATCCTAGGGTGATAATCGAGGAGCTAACCTAAAGGTACTTCCAGTGACACTGGTTTATTACTCAAATCATTAGTGTGTATGATTATATATATATATATATAATGTGTATTAATTTTAAGTGCTAACCTCTAGAAGAAGTAGGATTATAGCCTAGTGATTGCAGAATTTTACCCTAGGCTACCATCAGTACTTGTTCACAATTTATGAGCTAGTACTATCCAATTAACAAGTCACCATGACTAATCCACAGAAAGCAAAGCGTGCTTTAGTAGCAAGTAAACGTCAACTGACAAGAGATCTCGACCAATATGAACATTTGTTATATGAGCCTGTAATTAATTATCGTCGGTTGAAATACCACTATTACAGATTCAACCCCAATTGCATATATTGAAAGCAAATAGGAAATCTTACCAAAATCAAGTCCACGACGACGACATAGTAGTTGAAGATGTGGAACCATTCCTGTCTGACCTAGCACAATATGAAGAAGAAACTCAAGCCAGGTTGGTGTGGGGAAAACCTGACTCCAATAACCAATAAATTGTTTTGGGCTCTGAGACCCAGTAACTAATAATTAAATAAATGTATATATATATATACTTCGATAGCTATGAAGGACCACCACTTTTTGAGAAAAAGTGGAAAACAAAGAGACAATGGAAAAAACTGATCTTAGGAACTAGTGTCCTACGGATCTTGGTAAAACTGTAATGCTTATATGAATGGAGTCAAATTAACTACACAAAATTGGGGGGTTACATGCTAAAAGATTAATACATTCCTACCATTATTCTGGTGCTGGTTCTTCACCAGAGTAAATCAAATGTGAAAATCAATATATATAGAATATAATATTGATGGAGGTAAATACACCTCAATATACTACTGAAATGTTGAACAGCATCAGTAAATCAAAGGGTTAGTATAATTGATCTCTTTAGGAGATCACTACTGTAACTATGAAGTTATTGCTACTGATGAAAAAATGGACAGCTTAGCTGTAAAACTAAGGAGTAGTCGGTTGCTACACTCCACCGACGACGTGTTGCATAGGGTAAATTGTTGCACAGAACGGTGGGGAAGCCTAGCACCTCGGTTGAAGTCGCCTTGGTACTGAAAGGCAATTACATTGTAGATATCTTCTACACAATAGGTAATTACATTTACATCCTAAATCATGAGGATGACGGTAGTAAATTATCAGCTAATGTCTGAACAAATTGTATCATAGAAATAAACTGATAATCATCTAATTAGATGGAAAATTTAATTAAGACACGTACTATATTTTGATGGTTTGCATTCGGCCTAACGACTGCTAACCTAAATGTTAATAGTGGCCACATAATAACAAAAAGGTAAACTTCGCGGCCGAGCCTCGTGTCGTTGATGTGAAGACTTGAGCAACTCTTCGTCCTCCTGCTGCTGCTTGAAAGACGTTGACTCTAGAGTTGCTCGTATACTAGTCTATGACACGGCTATGTTGTGCCAAATAACGTGGCACCGCTCAACTGATCGTGGGAGCGAAATAAATAGGTCGAAACACAACTCTGCTACACGCTGTTAATGGCGTCCGTGCTCTCGTTCACGTGTCAAGTGACGCTCTCCCTCTTCCTCCTGCTCCTTATTGCGCATGCGCGGCTTTCGAGCATAAATGAATATGTATTTATCGCAATTGACTAAGGAAGGAAGAGGTAATAGCAAGTATTAATATCACATTAAATTCTTTTGTGATAAAATAGAAGTTCTAGTAACATAAATTGGCTTACTAAAAGTTGTGCAGCCAATCGAGGAAATTAAAGTAACTCATTTGCATCAAAGTAATTTCCTCTAGAATACTTAAATGTTAGATAAATAAGGGAGCTCCAGTAAGTAATAGTATACTACAAAATCAAAATTAACTATTTTTAGTAAATGAAATGATAAACTGGACTCTTGTTATAAATCCAACTAAATGTGGAGAAAATTCATGTTGCTGCCTGTCGTTCCTCACGTACTAGGAAGAATTTGGCAATGAATAAATCATGATAATGATTAAATTTATAAGTTAGTAATTTTAGTAACTACTTTGGTTATATAAATACAATGATGTATAAAAACTGTTGGTTATTTCCAACAGTTGGAGCACTTACACAGGATAATTGAATCAGAACAAATAGCAAGTACATCAAATAAAGTAGATAATGTTATGGATGATCTGGATCTTTTTGAGAATAAATGTCAAGCCAGATTAGATCAACGAGGATAAAGCTTCACTCAATATTATACCACCAGAAATTAAGCAGTTCTCAGACAATTTATCCACAGTCTCTGTGGATTCTGAAAACCCAATACCTGAGGCTACTAAGCTAACATGCCTCCAAACTGAAATTAGAGGTGAAGCTGAACCAGTAGTAGAAAATGTAAATGAAAATAGCGACAGCACTAATTTCCCAGTCCAGCATCCTAGGAATAATGCTGGCAATGAGAAAACTGTCATACATCTAGTACTACAATTGCTGGATTTACTTCAACCTGATCAGACTGCTGACTCATTACAATCCTTCAGCATGGAGTTTGAGTCACTACTAAGAACATTCAGTCTTAAGGTTGATATAACTACTAGTGAATGGATGACCAAAGTAGTCCTTCAACGAAAATTGTCCAGCGATATACTAGATGAATTATACGCACAAGAACATAACACCATCCTGACAGTACAGGACATCACTGAAGGTTTACATTCCATCATAAACAAACGACGAGCAAATGAGGAAGTTAAAGCCTCTTGCGAGCCTTCAGAAATAGAAAATAAGAGTCAATTAAAGGGTAAAACAACTACCCCAAATAAACATCAGTCAATTACACTCACATCAAGTTGCAGAAAATCTGGCAATGCAGCAGAATCCTCCAAGCCTACTGTTACTAGTTCACCCAAACCGGTAACTTCCAAACGTGCAGTAGGCTGGGGGACATGTATGTTCTGCAAAAAGAAACATTCAACATACCGTTGTGCTAATTATCCAACCAGAGACACTCGTATTAAGCGACTCCAGGAATTAGGGAGATGTTCAAGGTGTCTCAAGTCACACAACATAGACTATTGTGATACCCAATTCAACACCTGCAACAGGTGTAGAAGAGGTAGGCACCATGCAGCACTGTGCAAACATACGAAATTAACGTATTCAAGACCCAAGGTGGAAGATAGCATTCCCACCACAGTACAGTACTGCAAGGTGCAACAACAAAAGTTTCCAATCGGCAAAGTCTAAAGGTAATACGACTTTGCCTACTGCCCAAATTACCATCCAGAATAAGAGGGCCAAGGTCCATACCCGTGGGTTGTTTGACCAAGGGTCCCAGAGAACATATGTCACTAAAAAGTTGGCAGATGAACTACAATTAAAGCCTGTAGCCCAGACGACAATCAACATCTCAGGGTTTCTAACAGATGCAGGACCTCAAGTTTACCAGGTGGTACAACCACCAGTACGTTTAGGCAGGTACGTCTGTCAAGTACAAGCCATTGTGGTGGACAAAATACCAGTAGACCTACAAGTTCAAGGTCTGAGAGCAACAGCCAAATTCCTGAGAAATAGAGGAATAAAGTTGGCAGATAATATTAAGTCTGATCACCTCACCGACTTCGATCTCCTTGTAGGTACAGACTACTACCATCGACTCATTGGTAGCCCTACTAAATATCAGGGCATAACCATGCTAAATTCTGCAGGAGGCAAATTACTCTCAGGCCCAGTATTAAGCCCGAGGAGACCTATGCCTGCAGATAAACAATACCAATAGACATCTAAATTTGTCAGCTGATTATATTTCTCCAGTAGCATTATACTAAGGAGATTACAGCTGAATATAGCAACAGAGGTTGATGTTAATATCACCATTTAAAGCTGAAGATGAGTTCATGAGGCCTCAGTGGCAAATCAGTGAACAGTAGCCTAAACAGCTACAAGTCACAGCGACCAATGCCACTGAACCCACTGCAGTCTCAGAACCATACTTAGCTTTAATGATGGGCTATTCAATCCTCTGAATCAATTAACTAAATTAAACCCCAGTAAATCTGACGACTGATGTTGATACATTTATTATTTAATCAAGATGAATTCCATGGACCTCAGTGTATATATCAGTGACCAGTTACCTGAACAAGCTTCAAGTTATATCTAATGTCACTGATCTCACTTCAGTCCCTGAATCCTACTTGACTGTAGTACTTGATCACATTCAGTCTTCTGGGTTAAATAATATGTATTTAGGCTATAATTTTAGCCTTTCAAGAGTTAACAGGGAAATGAAATCGCGTTAGACTTCTAACCCCTCCAACTCTAGTACGGGACATCCGTCCTGTATGAACAGATGCACAAATGTGTGATTACTAACAGCTAACATCAAATTAATCTAATAATTCGAAGGAGGAGTATCGGTGTTCGTCTGTTCTAAATAGGACTTCGACCCGTGAGCAGCCCCCCGGGAAATTATGTCGGAAAATCTGACACCATTTATTAATAATACATGCAACAGGCAAATAATATTGTTGCTGTTGTATACACAAGTTACCCATAGAAAATGTAGCTTGTAGTGGAATTTTACATCAATAGAAAACGGGATATCATTGCCACATACTATTGTAATCCACCAGCTATTGTGTTGGGAATTATTCTTAAATACATTAGTCTTTGGACTTTTACCATCATAAAAACATCTTATTTGAATTAACTTAATTATCAGTATCAAAATAAAGTAAATGTGACCCTTCTATCACTTACTAACATCTAGACAAGTGCCAAGGCGTCAGTGAGTGAGGAGGTCAGCCATTGTTGTTAGACCAGAGTCGTGGAGCAAATTCAGCTCCAATAAATTCTCTTGGGCGAAGTGTTATGGAGATCAGAGTAGTGTTCTGCCATCATCAACACGCTGTCAACAACCACAAGGGAAGTGTCTTTCCGAAACCCGTTTATCTAATCATCTGTGGCCATTGTTGTTAGGTAGATATTGGGCGAACCAGTGAGAACACAAATAATCGACTCAATAAAGGTAATTAAGCCTTGGTCCTTATCTTATCTATTATACAGTGTTTTCTCTGATATAGCAGTAATATATTAGGATTCCAGCTTGACAGCTAGCGCCCTTTGACAGGAACAAGAAGAGGAAGCAAGACTTGATACATCAGTTACTGGGTGATGGAAGCTAGCCTCAAACGAGGATAATTTGGTGTCTACATCGTAGTTATACCTGGTGGACTAAGGCTGCTGTTCAATAAGATAAGGCACCTCCAATGTATACTAATATATGTAGTTAATACTGTAGTTTGATTGGCTGCATATATATAAATTTATTATAAACCCCCTAATGTGTAAGGATCGATTTGTGAGATTATTGCAGAAATACAGTTCACTTAACATCATACCAATTGCTTTCGAAATATATAAATTAACGTAAATATAAATTCTATATAAATTCATATAAATTAAATATATATAAATCTCACAGGTCGGTTCCCACAATACTAATTAATAATTTAAGTTACAGTTAATTTATTTACATTAAGATAAACTTAACTTGTTAATAAAAAAAAATTACAGCAAAAGCATAAATAGTTCACTTCAATTATTCACTTATAGAGATATAGGAAGACCTTGTTTAATAAACAACATGTAAAATATTTTTCAGATTGAATCTAAGGAAACAAAGGTACATGAAAAAACATTAAAAAGTTTTCTTTTGCAAACATAGTTGTTGGTGATTGGAACAAGCTAAGTGAGAAGGTGGTTGAGGCCAAAACCGTCTGTAGTTTCAAAGTGTTATACGACAAAGAGTACTGGGAAGACGGGACACCACGAGCTTAGATCTCATCCTGTAACTACACTTAGGTTATTACACTTAGGAAATTTCTAGATTTAATTTTGCTTATTAGATTCTTGGTGTTTATGCATGATAAGATCTGTGTTTATGAAAGAGTAATCAGAAAACTTCATAGCCCAGCTGTGGGCGCGTCCTCCGCGGCCTCCCAGTCCGATGTTCCACCCACAGTTCGGCTTTCGCTTCTTTTACTGTTCACTTAATTAGTTTTTCTTCTTTTATTATTATGATGTGAGTATTAATTTTGAAAGAATATAGTAAATAATCGAAAGCTCTAAAGATAAAATTGGAGAGCAAATCAATATGGATGTGACTGTGGAACATTAGTAAGTCCCGGACACTGCGTTGCCTAGATAATAGTCTTTTGGTCACCAAAAGTTTCTCACAACTTTGATGTAAATTATCTGTCCATGTGCATGTATACCATCCTAGCAGATTCTGTGTTAACAGAATCAAAAACAGTTTTCTAGCATATACTATTCCTCGTGCCTTCTCTTCGTTTCACGTATGTTCAGATCTTTGCATTTGTCAGTGTTAAAGGAAAGTGACCATCTGTCAAATGTATTCGTTTCTAAATCGCAATAATTATGCAAAATCCGCAAACAACGATACTTAAGACTTTCTTCTGACAGTTTAATGACATATATCACAATTTGAATGACCTCCAAATGAACTCACAAGGTACACTACTTGCGTTTCTCAATACTTGCAACTGTTCGCCGCTGATTTCTCTTTTTTTCAGCATTACCCTCTGTTTTTCACCAATGATATGTTCTCTCCTCCACACCAGCACTCCTTTAGTTATGAAATCCTGGTCTTCAATTTTGGAATGGGGACTGTCATGTTCACAGAAAATGGTACCATCCGTTTTCTATGTGCGGCGGCTGGACGCCACGGAGAGAGGAGGTAAACAAAGCACAGGACGCCTGCCAAGCTTGGGAGCTCTAGTCATGTAATCGTTTATAAGTATTAAAGTCAGTAACCAGGAATGACTTTACATCAACCTTACTACCAAGACTATCTCAGCTATACACAGATACCACATTGGCGACGACGATGAACTGGGAACGCAGGTATTTTGTTCAACAAAACACAAGGAAGAAGCATGCTGGCTCACGCCCGGAGGAGGAGAGAAATCTGCTGTCTGTGAGCACCATACCCCATGCTTTGTGCTGACCGTTGCTGTGTGCTGGCCGTTGCTGTGTGCTGGCCAATGCTGTGTGCATCCCAAGCTATGTGCTGACAAGCTGTTTACTGAGGAATCTGCGATACATGTGTGCCGACGCTGTGTACGAAACGACGCTTTGATGCAGTGTACAAAACCTGATGTTTTGGTTACGAAACGACGCTCCGTGCTACAAAATTCTTCACGCTGTGAACCAACTGCTGTGCCAACTGCTGCCTACTGCTGCCAACTGCTGTACCAACTGCTGCCAACTGCTGTACCAACTGCTGACAACTGCTGTACCAACTGCTAACAACTGCTGTGTTGCTGTGAGTAGGAACAACACATGTACACAAGGGCTAGGTAAGAAATCAGTTGCTGCTGTGTTGTGCACTGTTGTGAACTTTTGCATTAAAATGCTTGTGTGCTTTGCAAAATTAAAGTAATTACAGTGAATTCTTAAATAACATATACAGTGCAGTAAGTGTTATATATTCTGAGGAACATTTTAAGTGATAAGTTTACATTTATTCAGTAAAAATGGCAAATATACCTCAGTTTCCTGCATTTGATCCTGACTGTGACCAGACAAACCTGTCACAGAGGTGGGTCAAATGGCTTAAAAGGTTTGAAAATTTGTTGATAGTTTCTGATATCAAAAGTGCTGAAAGAAAGCGTGCCTTTCTACTTCATTATGCAGGTGATAGAGTTTGTGACATCTTTGATACACTGAAAGACACTGGTGGTGCCAAAGATTATGACACTGCCAAGGCCAAATTAACTGAGCATTTCAAACCAAGGCAAAATACTGCTATGGAAATTATGCATTTCAGGAGAGCAAAACAACTCTCTAATGAAACTGTTGATCAATACCATACACGTCTGCAGGGTTTAGCAACCCATTGTGAGTTTGCTGATGTTGACAAAGAAATCAAACAGCAAATAATTGAAACATGCACATCTACACGTCTTCGTCGAAGAGCTCTAGAACTTGTTGATGATGAAAGTTCTCTTAACAAGATACTGGATATGGCTCGTCGAATGGAAGATGCTGCACGTGATGCTCGTGCCATGGAGTGCAGTGCCAACAACGGTTCTGCCACTGTTACTAACAGTCATGAAGTATGTAAGGTTCAGGGAGGACACCATGATCATAGAAGATATCATGCCAAACCTAACATTAAATTGAGCCGAGAACCACATCACAACTGGAGTCATGGAACAAGACTCAAGCAGTCACAACGACTCACATCAGAGGTTGTCAACAATAAATGTTACAATTGTGGAGGAGACTACCCACACCAAGATAATGTTTGTCCTGCACAAGGTAAGAAGTGCTATGAGTGTAGAAAACTAAATCATTTTGGTGCTATGTGTCGTTCCGCACTAAAGAAACCACAATCAATAAATAAAAGCAATGTACGAGGATCAAGTCATAGGAGTCGAGGTGGCAAACACAATATTGCACCTCAAATCAAGAATGTTAATAATATACAAGACAACATTTCATTACAACCAGTCTCAGATGACAGTGAATGTGATTACATTTGTGGAGTACAAGCAATCACAGAATGGAATGATCTTCCAAACAACCCAGAGACTATAGTATACATTGCTGGCATTTGTCTCAAAATTCTCATTGACACTGGATCAAACATTGACACCATTGCTGAGTGCCACTATGAAAAATTTAAAAAACAGTTCCCAAAGCTTGAAAAATAATGGCAAAGCCACTGCCTATGCTTCAAAGGTAGCCTTACCAGTGATTGGAACTTTCACTGCAGAGATTAAGTCAAAGAATGCAATGCTCATTACTACATTCCATGTTGTTAGGAATGCAAAGGAGTCTTTACTCAGTTACAAGACTTCAACCAAATTGGGGCTACTTCAGCTTTCTAATGCTGTAGCAGTGGAATCTGCAAACAATGTTGATGCTATTGTTGCTGAATTTTCTGATCGATTTAAATCCATAGGTTGTTATACTGATAGCAAGGTACATCTGCATATCAACCCAGATGTAATTCCAGTTGCCCAACCACATCGCCGACAACCATTCCATACTCGCAAGAAAGTCGATGCCGAACTGGATAGGCTGATAGAACTAGATATCATTGAACCGGTAACAGGCCCAACACCATGGGTAAGCCCAATTGTCACTCCACCAAAGCCGAAGAATCCAGATGAGATACGCATTTGTGTAGACATGCGTGTTCCCAACAAGGCAATAATGCGTGAACGCCATCCTACACCCACTGTAGATGATATGATTTACCGCTTGAATGGTGCAACTGTATTCAGCAAGTTAGATTTAAACAAGGGCTATCATCAGCTTGAACTTGATGATGAGAGTCGATTCATCACAACGTTTACGACACATCGAGGTCTGTATAGGTACAAGCGCCTGAGTTTTGGTATTAACAGTGCTGCTGAAGTATTCCAGCACATCATCAGCCAGGTATTGCAAGATATACCTAATGCTGACAACATGTCTGATGACATCATTGTTTATGGCCGTACCCAAGCTGAACACGACAAAGCTCTTCGTGCAACATTGCAACGCTTACGAGAAAAGAATTTGACGCTAAGCCGAGCAAAGTGTGAGTTCAATCAACATAAAATTGAATTCTTTGGACATGTACTTAGTGACAAAGGTCTGTCTCCAGATCCTAAGAAAGTTGCAGATATCAAGAATGCTGCACCTCCTTCAACATCCACTGAAGTACATAGTTTTCTGGGAATGGCAAACTACTGTTCTCGCTTCATTCCAGATTTTGCTACCATTACGAAGCCTCTACGTGAGCTCCTGAAGAAAAATGCATCATGGTACTGGAGCGATGTCGAGCAAAATGCATTTGATGCTGTGAAAGATGCACTAGTAGAAAATGCGACTGCTGCATACTTTGATCCATCAATGGACACTGAGTTAACGGTGGATGCTAGTCCTGTTGGTTTAGGTGCTGTGTTAGCCCAACACAAACCTGGTCAACCAGATTCAAGAGTAGTAATTGCCTATGCCAGCCGTTCTCTCACAGATGTTGAGCAACGATACAGTCAGACAGAGAAGGAAGCTCTTGCTCTTGTATGGGGCTGTGAACACTTCAATGTGTATCTGCTTGGTGCACCCTTTACCACGATAGTCACTGACCACAAACCGTTGGAGACCATCTTCAATAATCCAAAGTCCAAACCACCAGCTCGCATTGAGAGATGGGCTCTTCGTCTGCAACCATACAACTTTACGGTGAAATACAAGCCAGGTGCAGGCAATCCCGCTGATTACATCAGTCGACATCCTGCCAACAGTTTCACCATCACCAAGCATCAGCAAGTTGCCGAGGAATATGTACACTCTGTAACCTGTGATGCAGTCCCTAAGGCTCTCACTCTTGATGAAATACGTACTGCAACCCTAGAGGACCCAACTCTGCAAGCAACAGTGGATGCATTGACTAAGAAAAAGTTTCCACGCATCCCACCCTCAGGAGTTGACCAAGATGCATTCAAAGCACTTGAACGCATCCAGACAGAATTAAGTGTTACGCAACAACGCGACACCGTGCTGCGAGGTACTCGTATCGTCATTCCAGCTGTTCTCCAGCAACGTGCTCTGAAGCTTGCACATCAAGGACACCAAGGTCTTGTAAGGACCAAACAGCTGCTACGAGAAAAGGTGTGGTTTCCTGGCATTGATCGTCAAGCTAAGGACATGCATGATGCCTGTGTCCCTTGCCAAGCTGCAGTGGATACTTCAAGACCAACACCTCTACAACCTTCACCACTACCTGCTGCACCATGGATGGAAGTATCGATGGACTTCTGTGGACCGCTACCAACTGGAGAGTACTTGATGGTAGTCATTGATGATCACTCACGTTATCCAGAAGTAGAAATCATCACTTCCACATCTGCAAAGGCTGTCATCCCGAAACTCGACAAGATCTTTTCAAACTTTGGCATTCCTGAAGTTGTCAAGACGGACAATGGACCGCCATTTAATGGACAAGACTTTGTCAACTTTGCTGAGCATATTGGATTCAAACACCGCCGTGTGATGCCACTACATCCTCAAGCAAATGGAGAAGTAGAGAGATTCATGCAACCTCTCATGAAAGCTGTACGCTGTGCTCATGCCGAAGGACGATCCTGGAAACAAGCTATGTATGCTTTTCTCAGGAACTACCGTGCAACACCGCATGGAACACTGGGCAAGTCGCCTGGCGAACTTTTATTTGGACGTCCTATGAGAATCGCACTACCTGTCATGCCAGCCAAGGTAACGGATAAACGTCTCGCTCAGAAGGATGCACTAGCCAAGGGCAAAATGAAAATTGCTCATGATCAACGTGCAAAGGAACAATTCATAAAGGTTGGAGATACTGTTCTCGTTAAAAAGAAAAAAGAGGGAAAGCTAGATATGCCGTATGATACAAAACCATATAAAGTGATTAGTGTAAAAGGAACTATGGTAACAGCGAGTAATAGAGATCATAGTATAACACGTAATATGGCTTATTTCAAAGTGATTCCAACTAGTGTAGAAAATGATGAAGTGCAAAGTCGTGCAAAAGAAAAAGAAAAAATGAGTTATAACTCGATAAACAATTTCGAGGGATATTTTGTATTTAAGGACTCTCGTCCAAAACGTCATGTTAAACGCCCTACACGATATGATGATTAATTGTGTTCCTATGTAATGCAAAGTATTTACTTGTTATGCTAAACTAAATTTAATATTGTTTGAATAATGCAGATCTCTCATTCAATATTTTGTAACTTTGTATTACAGTTTCTTTCATGTTTGTTTAACATTGCATATGTATTTTTAACATTGAAATCCTTTGTGGTAAAGATTGTTTAAATTCTTTGTGTGTTTAATTAATGTTAAATGTATGCAATATCTCTTGATATGTTAATAACTTACTTTGTGTCAATAACTTTGCTTTGTGCTACAAGCATGGTAGACATCCTGTATTCATTCTTTTTAAAGAAAAGGAGGGATGTCATGTTCACAGAAAATGGTACCATCCGTTTTCTATGTGCGGCGGCTGGACGCCACTAGAGAGGAGGTAAACAAAGCACAGGACGCCTGCCAAGCTTGGGAGCTCTAGTCATGTAATCGTTTATAAGTATTAAAGTCAGTAACCAGGAATGACTTTACATCAACCTTACTACCAAGACTATCTCAGCTATACACAGACACCACAGGGACCTACTAAATGGATGGTTGTGTTGTACCATACAATAGGGCACTACCATCCCATGGGTTATAATTGTTGCATCTACCCACTCGGAGGGTATGTTGCACTACCACTCGGAGGAATGAGAGCACTAATATACTAACAGGAAGGGTATGGGGTGCACTACCACTCACAGGAGAGTACGGGGTATACTAAAACTCACAGGAGGGGTATGAGGTGCACTACCACTCACAGGAGGGGTATGGGGGTACACTACCACTCACAGGAGGGATATGGGGTACACCACCACTCACAGGAAGGGTATGGGGTGCACTACCACTCACAGGATGGTATGGGGTACACTACCACTCACAGGAGGAGTATGGGGCGCACTACCACTCACAGGAGGGGTATGGGCTGCACTACCACTCACAGGATGGGTATGGGGTACACTACCACTCACAGGACGAGTGTATGAGGTACACTACCACTCACAGGAGGAGTATGGGGTGCACTACACTCACAGGAGGGGTATGGGGTGCACTACCACTCACAGGAGGGGTATGGGGTGCACTACCACTCACAGGAGAGGTATGGGGTGCATACCACTCACAGGAGAGGTATGGGGTGCACTACCACTCACAGGAGGGGTATGGGGTGCACTACCACTCACAGGAGAGGTATGGGGTGCACTACAATCACAGGAGAGGTATGGGGTGCACTACCACCACAGGAGGGGGTATGGGGGTGCACTACCCACTCACAGGAGGGATAAGGGGTGCACTACC
>WNGS01169377.1:17735-28696 GCA_020271785.1 Procambarus virginalis
TATATATATATATATATATATATATATTATATATATATATATTATATATATATATATGTGGGGTAGTGTTCACATCTAGATGTTGGCCCCAACATGGGCTAGCAGGGATGACTCAAGCTCCTAGCCCATCCTGTGTTATCCTGTGTTAGCCAGTGTTATCCTGCCAGTGTGGGTGTTATCCTGTATTAGCCAGTGTTATCCTGCCAGTGTGGGTGTTAGCCAGTGTTATCCTGCCAGTGTGGGTGTTATCCTGTGTTAGCCAGCCAGTGTAACTGTTTATCCAAACAAGCGACAAACTCCTGGGTAACAACTTACTGCAAGGTGGACAGGGGTATTAGGTGATACGAAAGGCGCCCAACCATTTCTGTGCCGCCCGGGATTCGAACCTAGAATTCTGGATTGTGAGTTGAGAACGAACCCGACCGTACTACTGGGATCCTCTGCGATAGATCCGTTGAGCTTGCGGGGTTAAGCTCTGGCTCTTGGTCCGCCTCTCAACCGCGAATCAACTGTTTACTAACTACTTCCCCCGCCCGCCCACACACACACACCCCAGGAAGCAGCCGTGACAGCTGACTAACTCCCAGGTATCTAGGTACTGCTAGGTAACAGGGGCATTCAGGGTGAAAGAAACTCTGCCCATTGTTTCTCGCCGGCGCCCGGAAATCGAACTCAGGACCGCAGGATCACGCGTCAGCCACCGGCCCCCTGTAGTGTGTGTGTGTGCGTGTGCGTGTATATATATATATATATATATATATATATATATATATATATATATATATATATATATATATATATATATATATATATATTTATATTCAAAACTTGAGAGTTCTGAAAGAGAATTTTCAAAACTCTTAAGGAATGTTCAGAACAGTAAAAGAGAATTCTCAGACAAAACTCACAGTAGACGAGATTCACAACAGTAAAGGAAAATTCTAATCCGTAAACCAAAACATCGTAAAGAGAAAGTAAGATAGTAAAGTAACAGAGGAGCAGGAGAGGGTGGCATTAGGACTCACAGCCTCATCGTGGGAGTGGTGGGTGGGGGCGGCGGCGGCCGGTGGTGGTGGTGGAGGCTGGTCGCCGCCTCGAGTACCTCCCTCCTGAACGTTGGGATCTGTACCGGACACAATATTCATATTACTTGTTACACCTAAGCCAGTCCACCCCTTCCAAATGTACCGGATCAGGGCCAATATATCTAAGGTCTCAGGGGAACAATGCTGGAACCATTTTACTAGATTAGGGGACAATTTATTACTATAATTTCTTTGAGGGAGAGAAATTGCATCAGTCTCCCCTGTTCCAGGTAAGAAAGTGGTGCAGTTTCTTCAGAATAACGCAGCCTAATATTTATTTAGATGTCATCGGTATAGGGGTTTGTGGAGACAATGAAACCTAATATTGCAAATCTGTAGGTGCAGGATGATATTACATTGCTTCTAGAAATTTCTACATCTGTTTCCCAAGGAAATAGTCAAATAATAATTGTTTAAACTTTGTGAATTAATACGATTGTGGTGGGTAAGGACAGATGGCTTGGAGAAATGATTAGGGTTTTGGCAAATGTATGAAACTCTGACTCTCTCCAGCACTTACATGGTTCCCCTTGGGTCACTCCTGACCAGTGTTGGCACCTGTATGGTCCCCTGACTCCCTCCTGGCCAGTGTTGGCACCTGTATGGTCCCCTGACTCTCTCCTGGCCAGTGTTGGCACCTGTATGGTCCCCTGACTCTCTCCTGGCCAGTGTTGGCACCTGTATGGTCCCCTGACTCTCTCCTGGCCAGTGTTGGCACCTGTATGCTCCCCTGACTCTCTCCTGACCAGTGTTGGCACCTGTATGCTCCCCTGACTCTCTCCTGACCAGTGTTGGCACCTGTATGCTCCCCTGACTCTCTCCTGACCAGTGTTGGCACCTGTATGCTCCCCTGACTCTCTCCTGACCAGTGTTGGCAGTAGTAATGTTGTCAACACTAACGTGACACCCAACATGGCCACCCAGCAGTGCTAGAGCAGGTCACCCAACATGGCCACCCAGCAGTGCTAGAGCAGGACACCCAACATGGCCACCCAGCAGTGCTAGAGCAGGACACCCAACATGGCCACCCAGCAGTGCTAGAGCAGGTCACCCAACATGGCCACCCAGTAGTGCTAGAGCAGGTCACCCAACATGGCCACCCAGCAGTGCTAGAGCAGGTCACCCAACATGGCCACCCAGTAGTGCTAGAGCAGGACACCCAACATGGTCACCCAGCAGTGCTAGAGCAGGTCACCCAACATGGCCACCCAGCAGTGCTAGAGCAGGTCACCCAACATGGCCACCCAGTAGTGCTAGAGCAGGACACCCAACATGGCCACCCAGCAGTGCTAGAGCAGGTCACCCAACATGGCCACCCAGCAGTGCTAGAGCAGGACACCCAACATGGCCACCCAGCAGTGCTAGAGCAGGTCACCCAACATGGCCACCCAGCAGTGCTAGAGCAGGTCACCCAACATGGCCACCCAGCAGTGCTAGAGCAGGACACCCAACATGGCCACCCAGCAGTGCTAGAGCAGGACACCCAACATGGCCACCCAGCAGTGCTAGAGCAGGTCACCCAACATGGCCACCCAGCAGTGCTAGAGCAGGACACCCAACATGGCCACCCAGTAGTGCTAGAGTAGGACACCCAACATGGCCACCCAGCAGTGCTAGAGCAGGACACCCAACATGGCCACCCAGCAGTGCTAGAGCAGGACACCCAACATGGCCACCCAGCAGTGCTAGAGCAGGACACCCAAAATGGCGTCTTGCCTGTGTCGTGACTCGCGGGCCCGGAGAGCTAAAGTATGCAAGTAAGACACCTTTATACACTCGCTATTCTAAAATAGTTTCCCCAGAACCTTGATGGCATTCCTTCAGGAATACCATAAGGCTGATATAATGTGTAAAGTTAAATTACAAGTAGATATTTTGTGTTAGTAAGATTATTAATCCCTCCTCCCTGTCTTATATTATAAGAAGCCCCTGATATATGTGACCTGCTTGAGTTATAGCAGCCTCGTCCCACATACACCTACGTGACCCCCGGGGTAGTGGCTGTGTGTGTATATATATATTAAGTAAATTAATAGCTTGCTGGAGCACTGATAACCGGTGACTTACCTGAGAGCTTGATGAAGGTTCAAGACATACCTGTATCATGAGCGAGGGCCCCAAACCTACCTATGGCCTGCGTGAGGGGCCCCCATGGCGAGGCGTGTGTGCGGGGTACTCCAGGCAGGAGGTGACCTCGATCATCAGCGATGACCTTGGTGGGTCCCCGGCGTTGTCTGGGGCGCTCTGGGAACGTCCGCCCCACCTCCCAGTTGCCCAACCGTGCCGGCTTGTACCCCACCTCATACTGTAACACACACAATACTTGTTACTCACACCTCACAACCACAGCTTCCTCACACGTCCCTCATATGGTTACTACTGTCATCCTGGCCTCTACTTGTTGTGTTCTGGCAACACATTCTCCTACGTCTATCACCCGTCAAGCCTTGCTGCCTTCATAGGTACACTTTACCCTAGGTTAGTAGGCCTCTCTACTATATAGGTGGAGGTCCGTGCAACACAGGTGGAGGTTCATGCAACACAGGTGGAGATCCGTGCAACACAGGTGGAGGTTCATGCAACACAGGTGGAGATCCGTGCAACACAGGTGGAGGTTCATGCAACACAGGTGGAGGTTCATGCAACACAGGTGGAGGTTCATGCAACACAGGTGAAGGTTCATGCAACACAGGTGGAGGTTCATGCAACACAGGTGGAGGTTCATGCAACACAGGTGGAGGTTCATGCAACACAGGTGGAGGTTCATGCAACACAGGTGGAGGTTCATGCAACACAGGTGGAGGTTCATGCAACACAGGTGGAGGTTCATGCAACACAGGTGGAGGTTCATGCAACACAGGTGGAGGTTCATGCAACACAGGTGGAGGTTCATGCAACACAGGTGGAGGTTCATGCAACACAGGTGGAGGTTCATGCAACACAGGTGGAGGTTCATGCAACATGGCATAAACCATTTCTAATATTTATGATATTAATAAAACTTTCATATATACTCAGGCCAGGGAAGAAATATATAATATCGCTAAGAACTCTATGATCCAACCAGGGTTCGAACCTTCACACCAGGGCTCACCCCCCGTGGTGTGCAGTACACAGTCCACAGTACCACTACCACTTGTACCAGTGGTTAGCCACTGGGGCCCCAGTGGCTGGGGCCCCAGTGGCTGGGGCCCTAGCCACTGGGGCCCTTGCCGCTGGGGCCCTAGCCACTGGGGCCCTAGCCACTGGGGCCCTAGCCGCTGGGCCCCTAGCCGCTGGGGCCCTAGCCACTGGGGACCCTAGCCGCTGGGGCCCCTAGCCACTGGGGCCCTTGCCGCTGGGGCCCTAGCCACTGGAGCCCTAGCCACTGGTGCCCTAGCCACTGGGGCCCTAGCCACTGGGGCCCTAGCCGCTGGTGCCCTAGCCACTGGGGCCCTAGCCACTAGGGGACCCTAGCCGCTGGGCCCCTAGCCGCTGGGGCCCCTAGCCGCTGGGGCCCTAGCCACTGGGGCCCTAGCCACTGGTGCCCTAGCCACTGAGGCCCTAGCCACTGGGGACCCTAGCCGCTGGGGCCCTAGCCGCTGGGGCCCTAGCCGCTGGGGCCCCTAGCCACTGGGGCCCTAGCCGCTGGGGCCCTAGCCGCTGGGGCCCCTAGCCACTGGGGCCCTAGCCACTGGGGCCCTAGCCGCTGGGCCCCATGCCACTGGGCCCTAGCCACTGGTGTTCTAGCCACTGGGGCCCTAGCCGCTGGGGCCCTAGCCGCTGGGCCCCTAGCCACTGGGGCCCTAGCCACTGGGGCCCTAGCCACTGGTGCCCTAGCCACTGGGGCCCCTAGCCGCAGGGGCCCCTAGCCGCTGGGGCCCCTAGCCGCTGGAGCCCCTAGCCGCTGGGGCCCCTAGCCGCTGGGGCCCCTAGCCGCTGGGGCCCCTAGCCGCTGGGGCCCCTAGCCGCTGGGGCCCTAGCCACTGGTGCCCTAGCCACTGGGGCCCCTAGCCGCTGGGGCCCTAGCGGCTGGGGCCCTAGCCGCTGGGCCCCTAGCCACTGGGGCCCTAGCCACTGGGGCCCTAGCCACTGGGGCCCTAGCCACTGGGGCCCTAGCCGCTGGGGCCCTAGCCGCTGGGGCCCCTAGCCGCTGGGACCCCTAGCCGCTGGGGCCCCTAGCCGCTGGGGCCCTAACCACTGGGGCCCTAGCCGCTGGGCCCCTAGCCACTGGGGCCCTAGCCACTGGTGCCCTAGCCACTGGGGCCCCTAGCCGCTGGGGCCCTAGCCACTGGGGCCCTAGCCACTGGGGCCCAAGCCGCTAGGGCCCTAGCCACTGGTACCCTAGCCGCTGGGGCCCTAGCCACTGGTGCCCTAGCCGCTGGGGCCCTAACCACTGGGGCCCTAGCCGCTGGGGCCCTAGCCGCTGGGGCCCTAGCCGCTGGGGCCCTAGCCGCTGGGGCCCTAGCCGCTGGGGGACCCTAGACACTGGGGCCCTAGCCACTGGGGGCCCTAGCCACTGGGGCCCTAACCACCGGGCCCCTAGCCGCCGGGGCCCGGTCTATGCTAGTGTGGTCAACACAGTAAGAAGAAAGGTATATTAGGAGCTGCGGTACACGGCGTTAACCGCAGAAAAACAAGACATAATCATGACAAAATCCGACTCGGTGTTACACGAACGCCAAAATTATCCCCAAATGAGAGCTTGGTTCCTGTCTGTATATGTAGCGATATTTCTGTAGCTCCAGCCTACATTAATGTGCTCGGGGATATAATGTATATCCCCGAGCGCATATACATTATATATACAATGTATACTTGTATGGGTTGATGGGTAGCAGGATATAAGGACTTGCTTGGACACAGTCCATCCTCCTAAGGTGCCCCAACGTCAAGAAACTGTCGTACTGAAGTGCCCTTATCCTAACCTACCAGGGGACCTAAAACAGAAAACGGGACAGTATGCCAATTTCGCTAGCCGCTTCCATTTTCTAGTACGACCATTTTTGGCCTTAAGTAGAGCATACGTCAAAATGCGACGGTCTATTAAGACGAGTTGCACAGTTCTCAGAACTACTTACACTGTGTTCAATGAATTGATGTACGAAGACAAGAAATGTACCTGGCTGCAGAATAGCTAATATTTCGTTTTTATTTTGTTTCGTGCAAAGTTTTCTCTATTATTAAATAAATAAAATTCACGGTAACATGCGAACAAGAGACAGTTGAGAAGCGTCCACTCACCAGGCCGTCTCTTAGTCCGTCTTGGACGACATATTGACAAAAATATGCTGATTATATCAATTGTCATCCACACTTCGGTGGATATAAACATTAGATTCACCTGAGCACTAGGAGACTCGAACCACGAACACCACTTACACGTGGATAGAACCTCTGCCTCACACGCGTCGGGTCCGGGCTCGAGTCTCCTAGCGCCCTCATGAATGGAATGCGGATTATATGTTATTATTCTTTTTACACTGAATATCTTGAGATATTTACACACTTGTAATTAATTATAGTGGACAACGTGATTAGTAATTTAAGGTTAAACGCTTTGGATATGGTCATTACGAAGTTCCAAGCTTTGGATATGGTCATTATGAAGTTCCAAGCTTTGGATATGGTCACTACGAAGTTCCAAGCTTTGGATATGGTCACTACGAAGTTCCAAGCTTTGGATATGGTCACTACGAAGTTCCAAGCTTTGGATATGGTCACTACGAAGTTCCAAGCTTTGGATATGGTCACTACGAAGTTCCAAGCTTTGGATATGGACACTACGAAGTTCCAAGCTTTGGATATGGTCATTACGAAGTTCCAAGCTTTGGATATGGTCACTACGAAGTTCCAAGCTTTGGATATGGTCACTACGAAGTTCCAAGCTTTGGATATGGTCATTACGAAGTTCCAAGCTTTGGATATGGTCATTACGAAGTTCCAAGCTTTGGATATGGTCACTACGAAGTTCCAAGCTTTGGATATGGTCACTACGAAGTTCCAAGCTTTGGATATGGTCATTACGAAGTTCCAAGCTTTGGATATGGTCATTACGAAGTTCCAAGCTTTGGATATGGTCATTATGAAGTTCCAAGCTTTGGATATGGTCATTATGAAGTGAGTCTTGTGTAGTTGGCCTTGAAGGTTGTTGTGGTTGGTGGAAGGTCTCGCCTCAGTAATGGTCTCCTGTGTCTCCACTCTCACTGGCATGCAATGTTGACTTTCACCTTGCACCTCACCTCTGGCCTTTCACGTGACCTCTGGCCTTTCACGTGACCTCTGGCCTTTCACGTACCTCTGGCCTTTCACGTGACCTCTGGCCTTTCACGTGACCTCTGTGGGATGTACACGAAATTGGCAACATTCTCAGACAATAAACAAACCCTATGTTAAAAATACTTTCATGAAGAGGGATAATATTATGGCAGTGCAGCGGGATTGAACTCGGGATTCTGGACTCCCCAACACCATACACACTACCCACTCTACCATGACGGGCTGAAAGCAACTCAATCAGTAGACCTTCTGGTTGAAATGCTTTTTAGCACATCATGGTGTAGTGGGTAGAGCGTGTGTCTGGGAAGTCCAGAAACGCACGTTCAATCCCACCATATTGCCATAGTACTTTTAAGACAGATCTATCAATTTATGGTGATTTCATTGGTCATATTTATAGTGAACCACAATGGCGGAGGGCATAGTGTTATCAGTTGGCCAGAGTCGAGCTATTAAATATATCACCCTTGGCCATTAGGGTGACTGAGGATGAGTCTCTCTCATCCTCATCCATTAGGGGTGACTGAGGATGAGTCTCTCTCATCCTCATCCATTAGGGTGACTGAGGATGAGTATCTCTCATCCTCATCAATTAGGGTGACTGAGGATGAGTCTCTCTCATCCTCATCCATTAGGGGTGACTGAGGATGAGTCTCTCTCATCCTCATCCATTAGGGTGACTGAGGATGAGTCTCTCTCATCCTCATCCATTAGGGGTGACTGAGGATGAGTCTCTCTCATCCTCATCCATTAGGGTGACTGAGGATGAGTCTCTCTCATCCTCATCCATTAGGTTGAAAGACGATTAATATCTCCCACCTTCAGACATTAGGGTGACAGGATGAATATCTCCGAGCCACAGCCACCACACACAGACACACAGATCACACACAGACAACACAGGCCAAACAACAATGACACCTTTACAATGAATGTTGCACATTATTCCATGATGATGCACAGATGGAACACAGGCCATGATGCAGTTAAAATCAATCGACTTGAGAATGCTCCAGGACGGACCGAAACGTCGTCGTCCCTTCACCTTCTAGTGTGTGGTCTGGTCAACATGCAGTTAAATCCTGTCTATATGTTTGTAAGAATGTTTACATGTCTATACTTGTATGTTTTTATTCAAATCATCATCCGTCTTGGTCATTAGCACATAAGGATGATGTAATTGTTATCCAAGAATGTTTATTGAAAATACTGATTGTATTTGATGAGAACAATTCTCATTACCCACTCAGAACTAGCAACAAATAAGACTCCTGTTCAAAGCGAACAATCCGTCTGCTATAATGAGCAAGCCTTTATTGTAAGTCTGATCTTCCTAATCCATTGTTTCGCCCCCTTCAAATATCCTTCATTTACTTGTTATGCAATAAATAAATAGTAAATTTAACTATCTTGCAACATTATATTTCGCGTATTATATCGCGTACATGTGTTCCGTAATAAAACGAAATACAGTAGGTTTACGTAACACATTTTAGCAGCCGAAGTCAGAAACGTGGCCGAGCATTCGGACGCGAGGTCTCAGGTGTGCAGGCGGGAGGTTTTGGCGCGAATAAGTGGAGGGAAGGCGCCAACAGCTGGGCCGGGGTGGCTGGACCTCCTCTCCGCGCCGCCATGTTAACACACGCCCCGCTCAACACCACCCCCACTAACAGCCCTCTACAACCTCATACGGGCTCACCATAGCCCGTGCTACTTGGAACTTTCTTCCAGGTAGCGAATCTTTAACAACAACAGCCCTCTACACGCTCTTCTTCAGCCCACTCTATACATCCCATCCTAGCCCACTACCACAATCACTTCCAGCCCACTCTATACCCATTCCCAGCCCACTTTACAACCACGCCCAACCCACCAACACACCTACTCCGAGCACACTCACTCAACACCCTGCCCACTCAGCCCACCATCACCAACTATTGCATACTTAATCTCTATATTTGTTGTATAATACATATAAATTCATCTAACGTTCATCATGTGTTTAGTATAATACGTCTAGAATTTGTGTCGCAATTCGAATTTGTACTAATAGCTGTTATCTAACTTGGCCATGTTGTCTATAGCGTTCCACTTGGCCATGTTGTCAATAGTGTTCCACTTGGCCATGTTGTCAATAGCGTTCCACTTGACCATGTGGTCTATATAGCGTTCCACTTGACCATGTGGTCTATATAGCGTTCCACTTGGACATGTGGTCCATAGCGTTCCACATGGCTATGTAGTCTATATAGCGTTCCACTTGGCCATGTTGTCCATAGCGTTCCACTTGGCCATGTTGTCCATAGCGTTCCACTTGGCCATGTGGTCCATAGCGTTCCACTTGGCCATGTTGTCCATAGCGTTCCACTTGGCCATGTTGTCCATAGCGTTCCACTTGGCCATGTTGTCAATAGTGTTCCACTTGGCCATGTCTATAGCGTTCCACTTGACCATGTGGTCTATATAGCGTTCCACTTGGACATGTTGTCCCTAGCGTTCCACTTGGACATGTTGTCCCTAGCGTTCCACTTGGCCATGTTGTCCATAGCGTTCCACTTGGACATGTTGTCCATAGCGTTCCACTTGGCCATGTGGTCCATAGCGTTCCACTTGGACATGTTGTCCATAGCGTTCCACTTGGCCATGTGGTCCATAGCGTTCCACTTGGACATGTGGTCCATAGCGTTCCACTTGGCCATGTTGTCCATAGCGTTCCACTTGGCCATGTGGTCCATAGCGTTCCACTTGGCCATGTTGTCCATAGCGTTCCACATGGCCATGTTGTCTATAGCGTTCCACTTGACCATGTGGTCTATATAGCGTTCCACTTGGCCATGTTGTCCATAGCGTTCCACTTGGCCATGTTGTCAATAGTGTTCCACTTGGCCATGTTGTCAATAGTGTTCCACTTGGACATGTTGTCTATAGCGTTCCACTTGGCCATGTTGTCTATAGCGTTCCACATGGCCATGTGGTCTATAGCGTTCCACTTGGCCATGTTGTCTATAGCGTTCCACATGGCCATGTTGTCTATAGCGTTCCACTTGACCATGTGGTCTATATAGCGTTCCACTTGACCATGTGGTCTATATAGCGTTCCACTTGGACATGTGGTCCATAGCGTTCCACTTGGCCATGTTGTCTATAGCGTTCCACTTGACCATGTTGTCTATAGTGTTCCACTTGGACATGTCTATACCGTTCCACCTGGCCATGTGGTCCATAGCATCCCACCGAGCAGTGCGGCCACCCGTCCTCACAAAAAATAAACAACATAGAAGACAAAACAATTACTGATCGTTCGGAAAAAAAGCAAAGCCATTAACATATTTATTTTATCTGCATAATATAATCACATTCGTAGCCTCATGCGGTTGTAATATGTTAAAATTAATATATTTAACAAGTTAATTAATATGAATTATTTGTGAGAATTAGTAAATGTACGAGAGAGACTTAAGGCTGGAGACGCTAGGCTTGTACTGATCAATACGCCAGCCCGAATTCAAGTCCAATGATGAATCATGATGCTATTAATTCCTATTCACTGTAATGTTGTTATATTGTTCATTTGTTATACACAGTTTGAAAACCTTTGATGTATGTAATACGCTGATA
>WNGS01169380.1:1518-14329 GCA_020271785.1 Procambarus virginalis
TTCTGTTTGTTGTGGATATTTGAGAGGATGGGCTAAGCACTTAGTCCAGTCAGTGAGTTGCTAGTAATTAAATCAAACAGGCTCACACACAATCAGCAAAAATAGACACTGTCTATTTGAACGTAGATATTCAGATTTGCTCAGTGGATCAGTCAACACTAGATATCATCAGATAAAATTATTGCCTCATGAGGATGCAGTGTTGCACCTATCTAAGACTTGTAAAAAGTTTCTGAACCAGCCACCCTATCACCCCATGGCCAGGAGGTGCTCGGCTAGATAACTAGTTAGTTATCCGGCTAACTAGTGAACTACTATATTATTATTTTTGTTGTAATAGTATTTAATGCAAATCAGCATTAAATCTGCTAAGTTAGTATGCCAGTATGGGATAGTTTAGTAACCTATTTTCCATTTATAACATTTTGTTTATTAAATTGTATTGAGAGTACCAAACAAATGACTTGGTCATGAAAATTTAGAACAGTGTTTATAATTGAATGAATCTCCCTGTAGCATACTCCCAGTATTCGATATATATTGTACTTTAAGTAATCATTATACTATACATCCTGTAACATATAATGCTCCTGTAGTTATTGCCAGTTGCAGCTCATGGAAAAGTTGCCATATGTAACACCAATAAATCTTAAACTATTGTATAGCATGGAACGTTTATTTTTGTCTCGTTTAAAAAAAAATATTCAAAATTCAGTTATAAAATACTGAAAATAACGTATAAAGACTTCTTGTTATGACACATTTATTAGTTGCTTATTATTGTAGTGTGAGGTTGGTGGTGTCATATACCTGGCAGTGTGTGGGGGGACTGCAGCTCAGGAGCTCCTGTGGGCGAGCCTGCACTGGTTATTGCACCACCTGGAATGCATTTCTTAATTTTCACTGAACAGTCATAATATATCTGGCTACAGACATTTTACCCCTAGATATTTTAATATGTTTAAAGTATTTAAAAGATACTTTGAAAATTTTTTGTTAGTTTGCCTATTGTAAATGTGGAGAAGTAATCACTTGCTTGCATTAGAATCAGCGTTTGAAAAGAATGCAGATTGTCCTTAGCATGTAAAAAGAAGTTAGAGAGTACAAGAACCATTAAAGTTTTTGGAAGAGAGAGCAGTTGGACCAAAGTTTTTGGCAGTGAGTGTAACCAGGCCATTAACCCTTCCACTGCACATATTATATATACAGTAATGTACTATATATGATTTTGGCCTAACTGACTGCACTGCACATATCATACTGCATAAGAGTTGGGGAACTGCATAAGATTTATAAGTACCGTGGGTACGTAGGCTCACATCAGCTTTCTCAAGGCACCAATAAACTGTCTCCATGGTGCAGTGGTAAGACACTCATCTGGCGTTCCGCGAGCGCTTTGTCACGGGTTCGTATCCTGGCCGGGGAGGATTTACTGGGCGCAAATCCTTAACTGTAGCCTCTGTTTAACTCAACAGTAAAATGGGTACAGTACTTGGTTGTAAAAGCGATTCTTCGTGGCGGTTGTATTCCAGGGACCTGCCCGTAACGCTACGCGTACTAGTGACTGTATAAGAATGTAAGAACTCTTGTATATCTCAAAAAAAAAGATGCCATTGTGAACAAAAATTATGGGCACTGTGCCTGGATATGAAGGCCTCAGTATAAGTAAGCAATCAAGGCTGGCGCATGCAGCATGAGCTAACAGCACTGCCGTTCAGTTTGTGACTACAGTATCTTTAAAAAATTCTGAAATATGTAAGTACAGTAACTGCAATTATTTTGCGATAATAGTACAGTAGAAGAGCCTAACTGTGATAAAAGGCTTTACAATGTTCAGATATCGGTAAACACAATGCTGTTTATGAGGTTCACAGTGCTTAGCAGGCAGCCACAACATACTGCCATTGTTTGGTCCATCTGTGGGATGTTTCTTTTTTTTTTACTGTCACGACTGCAATGCGTACGTCGCCAATGTACATGTGGCAGACGCTTCACGAAGCTGTCGGAATTAGCAAAATAGAAAATACGAGAGCAACCGTACAGGGCCTGGGAGCAAGGTCGAGTTAGAGTCCTTGTGGGTCTCTTCTCAGACTAGCCTCACCTGGTCCTGCTCCACGTTGGTCGTTGGAATCTCCTCAATGATGTAACACTTTAAGGGACTCCTAGGGTCCTCATCAAATTTATAGTTTAGTGACTTACAGGCAACTCGGTGTTGAAGACACTTAGAGCTGAAGGCTTGAGTAATATTGGCAGTATTCAGAAGTGGTTCAACGGAAACACCGCATAAAGCTTAACAGTAGTTTATTTACTAACTTAACCACTAATACACAGGGTGCTTGATTTACTTTCGATTGGCGTCAGCAAAGCTATGGTTGCATTAGCGAGACTCTTGACGTCTGGCTAATCGACTCGTATCCACTCGTGGAGAAACACCTAACTTAACACAGTTGACAGCCAATCACTAACACGGCAACCTAACTGCCGGTATGCAAAGGGATCACAAGAGTTCCAACCGGATACTCGGTAATGATGATATGCAATAAACACAATAATAATCACACAATAACTAAATGTGTGGTGTATGTGAAGCTCACATCCACAGACGAGTGAAATGCCGTGATACCACACAGATAAACACGCATTCACCGTCGATTCACCTATAACCTGCGACAGGTACAAGAAGGTGAGAACTGTGGTTGATCCCTCAGATCAACACAGACACAATAAACAATGACAAGATCTTGTACTTACAGATAAGTACCTTTCCTTACGCACTCACTCAGACTCGTTTATACAAGCACTCGTAGGTGGCCTGATAGCTGGTTTCGCTCGTAGACACGGAGGGTACTCGCAGTATCTTGAGATGATTTCGTGAGTAGGGCGTGCTGTATGCTTAACAGACAGACACACGCGCACACACTGGCACTGACGGTGCGTGAGGTGGTGACGTCACGTAGGAGTGAGGGCGGCGGCGGGCGCGAGGTACTGAGGTACACGCTCAGGATGAGTGGCGGTACCATGCACTACACTGTACACTGTGGTAATGTCACACACAGATTACTTAGGCGGCGGCACTGCCTTAGTTCACTCTAGGTCACTCACGACGATCTTTGTCACCAGGGGTTACCTGATACCAGTCTGTTTCGCTCTGGAGATTTGTCACTTTAGGCTTCTAAACAATATATTCCCACTCGTGATTCTGGCGAGTGTGTGGTATATCGCAAAGACGCTGAGTTAACTTGACGGTGAGGGATAGACGGTGATCAGTCTATTGGCCGGTAGAACAGAACACGTCCTCTTCGTATGGTCTCTCTCACGTGAATGAGTTTGCAAGGGTGCCGGGCATCTCGTGGCACACAACACAAAAGGAGTTACAATTTGACCAATAGCATTGCAGCAAATGAGCGGGAACCAATCATATTAGCTCGTTCGATGAGCAGTAGCAGGAGTGACGTCATGAACACGTCATAGCTGTTATTCCATCGCGCCGGTTGACCCCAGAGGTCAGACGCTGCTGGCGCCTTCCCCTCTGTCTCAGCGGGCACCAGCCATGTACTCACTGACCTTTGGTAGCAAGTATACTTAGCTCCCTGTATCTACTTCCTGCCTAGACATACGGCGGCCTACGTATTTTAACAGTGTTCCTGGTTAAGTGGGCATTCTGGAGATACCCAACATGCTAGGTCACTATCCAGGATTAAGAGAGATAGGCTTTGTGCACGAAGATCTGTGCACTGCAATGCCATTCAAGTCAGCTGTGGGAGGATCTTGGGAGGCATACTCCCACATCACCCCCCAACAAAGATCGAGCTCCACAGCGTGGCGCTCGTTCAACTCACACCGCTGATGACCTGTGCACAAATGAGTGCACTTAGCGCGGCCGGGTCCAGCGGACCCGTTTTCTATACAGCTAGGCGAGGCGGGGCCTCGTCTAGACTATTCTCTTCTGGTAAGTGAGGAATTTCTTCAGTCACCGGATCACATGTGGCTATCTGTTCAGGTTTTGAGCAGGCACTGTGGTTGGACGTAGCTCCAGGTCTGGGTCGGCTCAACGCCTCGAAACCCTGAGTGGCGCTGGTCTGTCCACTGCCTCTCTCCACCTGTGTCATGCCTGAAACATCAGAGACACACTGGGAACCAGTGTCCGGTGATTCGCGTTGCATTCCTCGCTCATGTCTCCCTCGTTCGACGTCTCGTTAATCACCCCTGACCTACTCAACCAGTCAGCACCTACGTTGTCGGCTCCCTTTATGTAAACCACGCGGAATGTGAACTGTTGAAGGAACAACACCCAGCGCATTATTCTAGGGTTGCGTTTTTAAGCGTACCGATGTGGCTGAGGGGTTGGTGATCTACTTGAAACGTGAAACGCTTACCATAGAGATACTGGTAGAATTTCCTTACTCCCACGACAGCAGCAAGGAGTTCCTTTTCTACAGTGGAGTACTTCTGCTCAGCATTGCTCAGTTTACGACTGGAGTACGCAACTGGCCAGATTTCACCGTCGTACTCTTGCATGAGTACAGCACCAATACCTGTATTTGAGGCATCTGTCCGAAGGATGTACTCCCTGGTAGAATCTGGTAGTCTAAGGATGGGTGCTTCAGTCAGCTTCTTCTTGAGCGTCGAGAATGCTGAGTTCTCCATTTCTGTCCAACGTACTCTAACAGGTGCATTCTTCTTGGTGAGATTAGTTAGCGGAGTTGCTATAGACGTGAAATTGGGAATGAAAGTTCTGTAGTACCCTGCCAGTCCCAGGAATGACTTAACCTGAGTCTTGGTGGGGGTGGAGCGGCTTCACTGATCTTGGTGATCTTCTCAGGCAGCGGCTGGTGAACCCTCCCCCTATCACGTGACCAAGGTACCTGACCTCCTTGCACCCCAACTCACACTTAGTGGGTTTTGCAACCATTCCTACTTCTTGTAGTCTGTCAACACCTGCCTTAGCAAGGTCAGATGTTCTTCCCACGTAGCAGAGTGGATGAGCACATCGTCACGAACACTTCTACTCCAGTAATTCCCCCAAGACTTGCGCATAGTTCTGTTGAACACGGCTGGGGCGTTCACCAGTCCAAACGGAAGAACTGTGAACTGGAAGAGACCTTCGCTTGTCATGAAGGCAGTGCAGCGCTTACTGTCTTCATGTAATGGAATCTGCCAAAATCCTTTTGTCAGATCAAGCTTGGAGAAATAGCAACTGGAAGCTAACCTCGAGAAGATCTCATTTTGATTGAACATCGGTTCAGCATCAAACTCTATGATGGAGTTCAACTTCCTGAAGTCGAGGCAGATGCGCACACCTCCCCCAGGCTTCTTCACTAACACCATCGGGCTTGAGTACGGTGAGGTCGACTTCTCTATTACTCCGCATTAATCATAGATGCCAGTTCTTCTCTCACCTGTGGTACAAGGTGATGAGGAACAGGATATGGTTTTGTTCGTACCGCTTGCTGCTCTAGCAAAGGTATGCGGTAACCCTCTACTTTTGCTACCTTAGTGACGTCAGAGAGTACCTCCTTGTACTCTGCTACCAGTCGAGTAAACTGGTCGACTTGATCTTCAGACAGCTGATCATCAACCTTAACATCTCGGTGTGTCTCCTGCTGCTGTTGATTGAAGAGACCTGGCTGACCTTCCTCCTCGTCGGCGGTTATCACTGAGACACGGCGATCGTTGCTGAGAGCAGAGGGTGGTCGATCGGCCCTGTCGATGTCGAGCCCTGCGGTCCTCTCCTGTTTTTACGTCTTACATGCTTCTTCGGCTTGTTGGATCCATCTGCAGGAGGGTCCTCGTAGCGTTGGAGCATGTGTTCTTTTGCTTTCTCTCCCTTATACTTCACTGGGTGAGGGTGTGGTCACTCCCTGTGACGTCATCCCCAGGGCGAGTCGCCCTTGGGATCAGCTGGCTGGGACGGCTGCATACAGTGAGGCAGCGTCCTCACGCTCCCCGTTTTCTTCGAGGGTGGGACTTGGGCAATCAGAGACTCCCGGAACATTTCCCAATAAAAATCCATATACAGCACGTTCCTGTTGAACGGCGCGGATTTTACCTTTGATGTAAGGTGTGTCGACCCACACATACACCTCCCCATCTCTTTAGTATAGCCATTTGGGATTTGACATAGAGATGTCTACCTGTCTCAGATCCTGGCTGTACTAGGCTCTTCTTACCATGTGAGTAGTGGCGCCTTTGTCACGGAAGATTTTCGCCGATTTTCCGTTAACATTTCCGTCCACCACCTCAAGGGTCCAAGCTAGTGGATCCTTCCAACGTTGGGATGATTCTTACCACTTGAGCTCACACCTGCTATGTAACCTGATTTCGGTTTTACCTTGCAATCAGCTGCACCCGATGACCTGGCTTACCACAGGTGTAGCACTTTGCACCTGCTTGTTGGAGGAGTTCCCTGCTCCCCCGACACACCAGTCTTAAGCTTAGCTCTATCGCAANACAGAACTGCTAGGCTTAATATCGGCAGCTATTTGGGTGACGTAATAGAACTGAAAAGTGGAGTACCACAAGGAAGCTGCCTCTCCCCCACTCTATTCAACATATATACAGCTGACCTACCCCAACCCCACATGAAGAATACGGCAATTCACAACTGTCGTCAAATTCAGAGAGGTGGTGGCACTGCTCTTTACTACCACCAAGAACTAACATGCTTAAAAATAATTAGAACTAGAGACTGCTGTGGGGAGTATATCTTCGCCAGTTTCAGAGTTTGCTCAGTTTACCCATGCCCCCTAACCCTGACTTTGCTGACCCTGATCCTGACCCTGATATTCTTTAACGTGCTGTGTTGCTCTTTCGCCTTTGTTTCTTCCTTGTTTTCTGTTGTTGTCCTTTCTCTTCTCGTCGATGTCTCTTCTTCAATGGAACATTCGAGGTTATTACGCCAATTTCCTCGAACTCCAACTTCTGATTTCACGGGTTTCGCCCCTTTGTGTCTGTCTCCAGGAGCCGATGCTTGGTGCTCGTCCTGGTCGTTTTCGTGGCTATTCCTTTCTCTCCCCCCCCTCCAACTATTGCTGGGGCTCCTACTTCTTCTGCTCTCTTGATTCGCACTGATATTCCCTTTGTTCCTTTACTTTTTCCTTTGCCTCTCCATTGTTCTGCTGCTCGTATCTTTGTGGGGAAAAGGTACACAGTTTGTTCCATTTATCTCCCCCCAAGTGTCCCGCTTTCTCTTCCTGATTTGAACCACCTCTTGGACTCCTTGCCGGAGCCTGTGCTCCTGCTAGGTGACTTCAATTGTCGTCATTCTCTTTGGGGTGACGTTCTGACGAATACCCGGGGTCGCCTTCTTGAGCCGTTTCTCCTCTCTTCTTCCCTGTCTCTTCTGAATTCTGGTGAGCCCACTCATTTGGACTCTCGGACTCGCACCCTTTCCTGTCTTGATCTTTCTCTCTGCTCTTCCTCTCTTTACTTAGATTTCACGTGGCAGGTTCTTGATGACCTCCATGGCAGTGATCATTTCCCCATCCTTGTGTCCTTTTTCTCTCATCGCCCTTCCCTCTCTTTCCCTAGGTGGCGGTTTGCTCAAGCGGACTGGAACCTATTTACCCTCAGTGCTGTCTCTCTGACCTCTCCCTTCTGCCTCTCCCTCGTGCTCTCCACCTTTTCATGACACTGTCATCGACGCTGCCCTCCGCTCTATTCCTCGCTCTTCCTCTCGGGGTCCACGGAAGTGCGTTCCCTGGTGGAATGCGGACTGTGCTCGGGCAGTCCGCTGTAAGCGTGCAGCCTGGAAGAGGCACCGCCGTCGGCAGACGACCGATTCTTTTCTTTTCTTTCGGAAAGCGAGTGCGGTGGCCCGTAGGGCCATCCGTACGGCTAAACGTGAATGTTGGGCTTCTTATGTCTCCACAATTACGTCCGAAACTCCCCTGCCACAGATATGGAAGCGTATCCGCAAGATAGCGGGTAAGTTCGTTCCCGATGTTTCCCTGGTCCTTCACCTCCGTGGTACTCTTGTGGCGGACCCGTTGCAGGTCGCTACCGAACTGGGTTCCCACTTTTCTTCTGTTAGCTCTGGTCTTCATCTTCCCCAATCTTTCCTTCTTCGTAAACCTGTCCTTGAGTCTCGTCCTTTAGATTTCTGCACTCGTCTTCGACTATCCTATAATGATCCCTTCTCTCTATCTGAACTTCGTTCTGCCCTGGCCCTCTGGTTCTACGGCGGCGGGCTCCGATGGTATTCATTATGAGATGCTTCGCCATCTCCCTCCGTGCACGTCTCAGTATTTACTGAGTCTGTATAATCGGATCTGGGAGTCGTCGTCAGTCCCTGAGGACTGGCTCGATGCCATTGTCCTCCCTGTTCGCAAACCAGGGTCTCTGGGAACATCCCCTAAGGACTTTCGCCCTATTGCCCTCACAAGTTGTGTCTGCAAACTCTTTGAACGTATGGTTAACGTTCGTCTGATGTGGTTCCTGGAACACCATCACCTCCTCTCCCCTTCTCAATTTGGTTTCCGCAAGTGCCGCAGCACGACAGATGTTCTGGTGAACTTGGAGGTCTATATTCGTACTGCTTTTGCTGCGAGGACCTCCGTTGTTCCCGTCCTTTTTGATCTGGAAAAGGCTTACGACACCACTTGGAGCTATCATATTCTATCCCAGCTTCATTCTTTTGGCCTTCGTGGTCATCTCCCTCTCTTTCTCCGCAGCTTCCTCTCTCGTCGTTCCTTTCGGGTGCGCCTTGGTACCGCTCTCTCTGCCTCTTTTCAGCAATACGAAGGTGTGCCCCAGGGTAGTGTTCTGAGCACTAATCTTTTTCTGGTTGCCCTCAATGATCTTCTTTCCTCTCCTCTCTTCCTTCAGGCATCTTCTCCGCTCTCTATGTCGATGATTTTGCCTTTGCTGTCAGGGTGATGATTCGCCTCTCCTTCAACGCCGGCTTCAACTTGCGATTGATGCCGTGTCGTCTTGGGCCACCAATCATGGCTTCAAGTTCTCTACTACTAAGACTTGTGCCATGACTTTTACTCGGAAACGGGTCATTCTTCGTCCCTCTTTATCACTTTATGGTCATCCCCTTGAGTACAAAGATTCCGCGAACCTTTTGGGGTTATTCTTTGACACTCGTTTGTCTTGGTCTCCCCATATCTCTTACCTCCGTGTTGAGTGCTCTAAGGCCCTTACCCTCCTTCGAGTATTGTCCCATACTTCTTGGGGAGCGGATAGGCGCACTCTCCTTGCTTTACATTCCTCTCTCGTCCTTTTTAAGCTCGATTATGGTTGCCCTGCTTACTCGTCTGCTTCTCCTCCTACTCTCTGCCGTCTTGATGCTTTGCACCATACTGGGTTGCGCCTCAGTTCTGGTGCTTTTCGTTTGACTCCCGTCCTCAGCTTGTATGTTGACACTGGCTTCCTATCTCTCCAGGACCGTCGTGATCGCTACTGTCTTCGCTATCTTGCGCGGTCGTTGCAACATCCTTCCTCTCGCCTCTGTCGTGCTTTAACTTTTACCCCTCCTGCGGTTCCTGTTCCTCTTCACCACCTCCCTCTTTCTGTCCGGTTATCTCGCTTACAGGATTCTCTTTCCGTTCGTAATTCTAATATTTCTCCTCATGTTGTTCCTTCTTTGCCCCCGTGGAGGGTCCCCCTTCTGCAGTTTTGTACATCCTTGACCCACATTACTAAAGCTTTTACCCCTCCTACGGTTCTAAAACTCCTTTTCCTTGAGCACTTTTCTTCTCACTCCCACTCCGTTTCCGTCTTTACCAATGGGTCTAAGTCTGCGGACGGTGTTGGCTACTCTTTCGTTTATCCTGATCACCCTTATATGTGTTGCTTACCTCCGGAGACTAGCATCTTCACAGCGGAGTTTTATGTTATTCTCTATGCTCTTCGTCTCTTGCTCTCTCGTTGTTAATCTTCCTTTGTAGTTGTTGTTGACTCTCGTAGTGCCCTCATGGCTCTCGGGTCCTTTCATCCGGTTCATCCAGTGGCTGTCGAGATCCAGCATTGGCTGTTTCTTGTTCACTGTAAATTTAAGTCGGTTGAGTTTCATTGGGTCCCCAGCCATATTGGTGTCTCTTTAAATGAGCATGCGGATGCTGTCGCAAGGGAAGCTGTCCGCTCTTGTCCTATCTCTCATAAAGGTATTCCTTATTCCGATTTTTACCCGGTTATTCATTCCTCCATCCTTACCCGTTGGCAGGTTGTTGGTCGTCTGTTACTGGTAACAAACTATGTTCTCTTAAAAGTTAAATAAATATAAATAAATAAATATAAATAAATATGTTTATTCAGGTAAGGTACATACATACAAGGGATGTTACATTAATGGATCGATTTATAGATAGAGCTAGTACATACAATGCCTAAAGCCACTATTACACAATGCGTTTCGGGCAGGAAAAACATTTATATCTATAACTTAATACTAATTGAGCATAAAGAATAAAATGAGTTGAGAACAAATACAAATAAAGATAAAAAAGGGGGAACATGACTGAAAAAGCAGCACAAATACAATAGATCGACAAACAGCGTTGTTTAACAAAATAACAGACATGGGTTGACAATAGAGGGGTAAGGTAGGTTACAGGGAATTTATTAGGTAGTGTTTAGTTTTAATCTTAAACTGGTTGAGAGAGGTACAGTCTTTAACATGGTTGGGAAGGTCATTCCACATTCTAGGTCCCTTGATTTGTAGAGCATTTCTAGTTTGATTAAGTCGTACTCTTGGAATATCAAAACTGTATTTATTTCTGGTGTGGTGCTCATGGTTTCTGTTACAACCTTCAATGAAGCTTTTGAGGTCAGGATTGGCATTACAGTTCACCGTTTTATATATGTATAATACACAAGAGAGAATGTGCAGTGACTTAATATCTAACACTTTTGACATATTTAGAATGTGTCCCTGGAAATTCAGCTTGTGATCAATGAGAACGCCAAGGAATTTTCCATCTAATTTGTTACAAATTTGGGTATTGTTTATTTTGAGATTTATTTGATTAGAGGATTTATTGCCAAACAGAATATAGAAAGTTTTGTCAATGTTAAGGGTGAGTTTGTTGGCAGTTAGCCAAAGATGGACTTTATTTAGCTCAGTATTTACTGTGGCATTTAGAGCAAGGGGGTCAGGACTGGAGTAAATGAAGGTTGTGTCGTCAGCAAATAGAATAGGTTTGAGGTGTTGGGAAACATTTGGAAGGTCATTAATGAAGATGAGAAAGAGGAGAGGGCCAAGTATGCTGCCCTGAGGAACACCAATGTTGATGGGTAGGGTGGGAGAAATTGAGTTCACAGAAACATACTGTCAGTAAGTTAAGATTTGAGGTATTGCAGGGAGTGTCCTCTGACTTCATAATGATGTAATTTAAGAAGAAGGTTTTGGTGGTTGACAGTGTCAAAAGCCTTACGCAGGTCCACAATAACCCAACAGGGAACTCATTTTTATCAAGAGCTGCATGAATTAAGATAATCATACTAATAAGTGCATCGTTAGTGCTTTTTTGGGTCTGAAGCCATATTGGCAAGAGCTAAGTATATTGTGCTTGGCTAGATAAGAGTAAAGCTGCTTGTAGATTAGTTTTTCAACAAAATTTGATAAGTTAGGCAGGATTGAAATAGGTCTGTAGTTGCTAACATCTGTGAGATCACCACATTTGTGGACAGGGGACGTTACTCTCGCTTTTTTTTAGAATATCTGGGGAGGTTTGGAGTTCAAGTGACTTGTTGAAGAGCAATGCAATTGCAGGGGCTAAGGATCTGGAGGCTTTTTTGTAAATTAATGTTGGTATCTCCTCAAGGGCACTAGCTAGACTTGGTTTTAAGGGAAAGGATTATCTCATTGACGTCAGTGGAATTAGTAGGCTTTAGGTACAGAGACTGTGGATAGTTACCTGTAAGATAGTCCTTAACGTCAGTACTGGAAGATGGAATATCATTTGCAAGGGATGACCCAATGGAAGAGAAGAACCTATTGAACTCAATAGCAGAATCAGAGGCTGAAAGCTGACCATCGTTATTGGACAGGAGTGTTGGTTTGTTGTTTAAAATCTTCTTTGATCCCAATATTTGTGAAATTGTGCTCCAAGTTTTTTTAATGTTGCTCTTTATTTGGATAAATTTATCTTCGTAGTATTTAGTTTTGGCTCGTCTCATTATCTTAGATAGCAGTAACGAGTAATTCTTTGAGAATTCTTTGGAGACGGTTCCTAACCTATACTTCTTCTCAAGGTCATGTTTTTTATTAATGGATTTAAGTATTCCCTTTGTAAGCCAGGGAATGTTAAGCCTTTTGGTAGTGACTTGTTTTGTAAGCATAGGACAGTGGGTGTTATAAAGGCTAAGAGTTTTTGAAGAAAAGATTGCACTGCTAGGTTGATGTCCCCTATGTTACCTAACTCGGACTCCCAGTTGACATTATCAGCAGCAGTTATAAAATTGTCTATAGCAGATTCATTGTGCAGTCTAAAACTTATCTTCCTTGACTCTAGAGGTGGTTTGTTAATGTTAGTTAAGAGAAATGTGGGGTAATGGTCTGTAGTGCTATCGGTGATTATACCTGAAGTAAGCGGAGAGGTTATGTTGGTCCAGATGTGATCTAGAGTCGTGGCAGTACTATCAGTTGTCTGTCCTCGTGGCCGTCCTCCTCCACCATAACTGGCGATGGGAAACGGCCCTGGCGAGGTTGCGTATTGGCCATACTCGCTCAACTCATGGTCACTTGACGGAGCGATGCCCTGCTCCTTATTGTCCTAATTGCATTGTCCCTCTATGGTCGTGCATATCCTTGTTGAATGTCCTGACTTCCGGGACGAGCGTGTGTCTTGTTTTCCGACCGTCCCCC
>WNGS01169381.1:0-50297 GCA_020271785.1 Procambarus virginalis
TTATTCCTGAATGCCAAAAGGCATAATTGTTATATGACACTTTTCGTTTAAAACCAATAGGTACAAATTCTGGTGCCAATACCCAATTAGAAGTATCATGTTGATTAATCTCGAAATCCATCTCAAATGCAGATCTGGAGGAGAAAGAAAGGGTGAAGATGACTCTGTTCTGCTCTGTTCTGTTGTTGTTGTTTTATTAGAGCCGGGTCAGGTGGTGAGGTGAGGTGACATTTCTAACCCACTTACGTTGTTGCTGTTGTTTTAGATTCAACTACTCTGAACAGCCATAGAGAACACGATATGGATTTCTTTGCAATGTTTGAAATAACAGTCACCGCACACATACTATCATCTCGGGTGACGTCAACGCTCATAGTGAATTATTACTTGATTACCAACAACCGACGCCAACGGAATACATATTGAATACATTTTGGATGAAGTGCCTGAAGTCAGTCTGCTGAGCTCGACAGAACCAACCCATATTGATGGTGGGAAGATGGAACTCCTTTTGTCTCAACCAGTATTTATGAATTGTGTCAATGGTCAGTTGACCATGAACTGAGTAGTGACCACTTTGCTACAAAACCATTTATTAATATAGCACTACCTCAAAGACTTCCAGCTCCTGAGCCCGGAAGGAATTTTATCAAAGCATATTGGACGAAGTTTCTGCACAAAATCTGCCAGAAATAAAATATATTATTGCACTTACCTAAACATAGATAACTATAAAAACAGAGAACTTTTTACAGAATATCAAATAAGAACATTAAGAATAATGGAAACTGCAGCAGGCCTATGACCCATACAAGGCAGCTCCTATACATAACCACCGAATCCCACTCATATACATGTCCAACCCACGCTTGAAACAATCGAGGGACCCCACCTCCACTACGTTTCGTGGTAATTTGGGTCAAATTGATTTGAAAGTCTTGGGTATGGGGTGTGGGCCGGTCTTGGAGCGAGACATGAACCCAGCGATAGGTGATGTTAATGGGGATTTCGATATGGATTCAATTTATAACTTATTAAGAATGTTCTAAACAAAGCACAGGAACGTAGTATACCACACAATTGAATAGATCGATTACTAATGACCCAAAGTGGATAACAATTAATTTGAAGAATCTTATAGGTAAAAAGTATCATGTTGTTACTTTTACTAATTTATGTTTTATTAAAAATATTAAAAATATTAATCTGTTATCTTGTGTAGTCTATGTGGGTGGGGACGAGGACAGGTTGACGAGTTTAGCAGTTACCAGGGAGGTAACATGTTTAACAAATTTGTTATATTTGTTATCTTTTTATTATAGCATAGTTGAGGCAGTAGATTAAGGATTGTGATGTTGTGTACCTTGACTTTGAAATTTGAAGAATCTTATAGGTAAAAAGAGAGCTTGGTACAAGAGGATTAAAATGGGGAGGTCACTTTAGAACAGGAATTCGTACAAATATTTAGAAATGTTAAAAAAGAGACAAGGAAAACAAAAAGAAACCTATGAAGTTCGTATAGCAGGGCAAGCAAAGACAAATCCTAAAGGGTTTTTTCAGTTATATCGAACTAAGACTAGGGAAAGGATAGGTCCATTAAAACTGAGACAGGTCAAATAACAGATAGTGATGAAGAGATGAGTAGTATTTTTAATAAATATTTTGTATCTGTATTTACTAAAGAGGAACTTAACAATATGCCTTCAGCCCAACAAGTCTCTGTTGGTGGGGACGAGGACAGATTGACGAGTTTAGCAGTTACCAGGGAGGATGTTAATAAACACATAGCAAAACTCAAACCAAACAAATCCCCAGGGCCGGATGAAGTGTTTGCCAGAGTGCTGAAAGAATGCAAAGAGGAGCTTTGTGACCCACTGTCAATCATATTTAATAAATCAATAGAGTCAGGCACAGTCCTCTGGGAGATCATTTACATATATCAGAAACAGAATAGGTCCAAAGACTGAACCCTGCCCGACTCCACTGGTGACGCCTCTATAGTCTGAGGCCTTTCCCTCACAGTGACTCGCTGTCTTCTGTTGCATAGGTACTCCCTTATCCAATGGAGTACCTTCCCTATCACTCCTACTTGCATCTCCAGTTTTCGCACTAGTCTCTGGTGTCGTACTGTGTCGAAGGCTTTCTGGCAGTCCAAAAATTTGCAATCTGCCCACCTCTCTCTTTCTTGCCTGATTCTTGTTGCCTGATCGTAGAATTCAATTAGTCCTGTGAGGCATGACTGGCTATCCCTAAAACCATGTTGGTGTTGTGTTACAGAGTTCCTTCGCAATACACCATGGAGAGTGGAAGGCACAGTGCTTCTGATCCTTCCTTTAATATTGTTGGCGATATTCCATCCGGGCATATAGCCTTTGTCACATCTAACTCTAGCAAAAGCTTCCTTACATCTCCCCCTAACAAATTTAAACTCTTCTAGTGGTGCCTGCTTAACTATTCCTTCTCTAATCTATGGAACTTCTACTGGCTTTACTCTGAAGACTTCCTGGAATTTCTTATTGAGTTCCTCTCACACATCCTTGTCGTTTGGAGTGAATTTGTCTGCCCCTATCCATAGTTTCATTAAATACAATGTTTCACTTTTTTTTTTCTCCTGGTGTAGCTGTGCAGCAATTTAGGTTCAGTCTTCGCCTTGCTTGCTATGTCGTTTTCATATTGTCCTTCTGCCTTTCTTCTCACCCTGACGTATTCATTCCTGGCTCTCTGGTATTCTTCTCTGCTCTCAAGTGTTCTCTAATTTCTATAGTTTCTCCATGCTATTTTACTTAGTTGCTTAGCTACCTTACATCTTTAATTAAACCATGGGTTTCTCATCTGCTTTTATTTCTTTCCTTTTGGGCCGGGATAAACTTGTCTACTGGCTCCTTACACTTCTTCGTGATGTATTCAGAGACAGTGTATGTCAGAGGCATACACTGCCTCGGAATGTGACTGTGAGGGTTGGAGAGATTGTGAAGGAAGGAACACTGTGAAGTAGGAGAGATTGTGAAGCAAGGAACACTGTGAAGTAGGAGAGATTGTGAAGCAAGGAACACTGTGAAGTAGGAAAGATTGTGAAGCAAGGAACACTGTGAAGTAGGAGAGAATGTGAAGCAAGAAACACTGTGAAGTAGGAAAGATTGTGAAGCAAGGAACACTGTGAAGTAGTAGAGATTGTGAAATAAGAAATACTGGGAAGAAGGAGTGATTGTGATACAAGGAACACTGTGAAGTAGGAGAGATTGTGAAGCAAGGAACACTGTGAAGTAGAAGTGATTGTGAAACAAGGAACACCACGGACACCTGCTGCTCACGTGCTCAGAGCCTGCACCTGTTACATATGTAATAAAAATCAATCAAATAATAATAATATTACCGGATATGTTCAACCAATAATGCCCTGTAGCTGTAGCTTCAGCTCTGTAGCTGAAGCAACAGAGCTGCACCAACTCTAGCTTTGTTCATACTGTGTAGCTGTTGTATTCTCCAATGTAGATGTAGCACCAGGGAGCTACCACTTCCAGCTCAGTTGAACCTGTGTAGCCAAAGTAATCTCCTTCGATGCTGTAGCAACAGAGCTAAATCACCTCCTGTTCAGTTCACCCTGTGTAGCTGTAGTAACAGGGCTACACCTCCTCCTGTTCAGTTCACCCTGTGTAGCTGAAGCAGGATAGCTACTCCACCTCCCACTCAGTTCACCTGTTAAGCTGTAGTAATCTCCTGTGTAGCTGTTACAATAGTTTTACACCACCTCCCGCTCAGTTCAACCTGAGTACCTGTAGTTATCTCCTGTGAAACTTCAGCAACAGGGCTACACCACCCCACTCAGTAAAACCTGTGTACCTGTAGCAACAGAGCTACACCACCTCCCGCTCAGTTCACCCTGTGCTGTAGTAATCTGCTGTGAAGAGTTGCAACAGGACTACATTTCCTCCCGCTCAGTTCACCCTGTGTAGCTGCTGCTACCAAGCTACGCCACCTCCCACTTAGTTCACCCTATGTAGCTGTAGCAGCAGGGCTACATCAAGGAGAAAATGAAATGCAGACGAGAAACCCATGGTTTAACCGGTCGAAGATGTAAGCTAGCAAAGCAACTAAGTACAAGGGCGTGGAGAAACTATAGAAATAACTGGACACTAGAGAGCAGAGAAAGACACCAGAGAGCCAGGAATGAATACGTGAGGGTGAGAAGTAAGGCAGAGAGGCAATATGAAAATGACATAGCGAGCAAGGCAAAGACTCAAACAAAAATGTTGCATAGACACATCAGAAGGAAAACAACAGTGAATGACCATGTAATGAAACTGAACAGACAGATTCACTTCAAACGACAAGGAAGTGTGCGAGGAACTCGGTAAGAAATTCAAGGAGGTCTTCACATCAGAGCAAGGAGAAGTCCCTGAAATAAGAGAGGGAATAACTAACCAGACACAATTAGAAGAGTTTGTGATTACCAGTGGTGGTGTAGAGGAAGCATCTGCTAGATTTGGACGTGACAAAGGGTATAGGCCCAGATGGATTCTCACCATGGACACTAAAGGAAGGAGCAGAAGCTCTGTGCCTGCTACTCTCAACAGGTGTACTGCCAAAAAATTGGATTACAACTAATACAGTTCCAATATTTTAGATGGGTGATAGACGGGAGGCACTGAACTACAGGCCAGTGTCCCTAACTTGCATTCCGTACAATCTGATGGAGAAGATTGTGCGAAAGAAGCAGTGGAACATCTGGAGTGAAAGAACTTTGTAATACAATATCAGCATGGGTTCAGGAATGGTAAATCATGTCTAACCTTTTTAATTGCATTTCTATGACCAGGCAACAAAAATTAGGCAGGATAGAGGGGGCTGGGCAAACTGCATATTTTTGGATTGTTTGAAAGCTTTTGACACAGTAGTGCATAAAAAACTAGTGCACAAACTGGAGATGCAGACAAGAGTGAAAGGGAAGGCACTCCACTGGATAAGGGAGTACCTAAGCAACAGAAAACCTGTGTAGGGAATCCTTTAGAACGTTGTAGACCTGTGTAGCTGTAGCAACCGGGCTACACCACTTCTCTTCAGTTAACCCTGTGTAGCTGTAGTTATCTCTTGTGTATCTGTAGCAACAGGGCTACATCACATCCCACTCAGTTAACCCTATGTAGCTGTAACAACAAGACTATATATACCGCCTCTCGCTTAATTCACCCTTTGTAGCAGTAGTAATCTCCCTTGCAGCTTCAGCACCAGTGCAACACCACTTCCCGCTCAGTTCACCCTGTGTAGCTGTAGTAATCTCCAGTGTAGCTGTAGCAACTGGGCTACAACACCTCCTGCTCAGCTAACCTTGTGTTGCTGTAATAGTCTTCTGTGTACGTATAGCAACAGGGCCTCACCACCTCCCAAATAGTTCACCCTGTGTAGCTATAGCAACAGGGCCCCACCACCTCCCGCTCAGTTCAACCTGTGTAGCTGAAGTAATCTCCTGTGTACCTGTAACAACAGGGCTACACCACCTCCTAATCAGTTGACCTTGTGTAGCTATAGCAACAGGGCTACACCATCCCTCTCTCAGTTCACCAAGTGTAGCTGTAGTAACAGGGCTACACCACTTCCTGTTCAGCTCACCCTGTGCATCTGTAGCAACAGAGCCTCACCACTTCCCGCTTAGTTCACCTTGTGTAGCTATAGCAACAGGGATACACTACCACCTGTTCAGTTCACTAATAGGGTGTATTAGGTTAGGTTGTGTTAGGTTAGGGTGTCTTAGAGTAGGGTGTGTTAGGTTAGGGTGTGAGAGGTTAGGGTGTTTTATATTAGGGCGTTAGGTGAGGGGTGCATTAGGTGAGGGTTTATTAGGGTGTGTTAAGTGAGGGATGCATTAGGTGCAGGTGTATGAGGGTGTGTTAGGTTAGGGTGTGTTAGATTGGGGGGGTGGTAAGTAAGGGTGTGTTAGGTAAGGGTGTTGGGCTAGGCTAGGTACTCTTGTGCTCCTGGGAATTGCTTGTTGTACAGTACTTTGGTGAATAATTTACAAAAATGATGTTGGATCAAATGAAGTGAGGGTAGAAAACTCGTCGTCTTGGATAATACGTCTCACTTTGTACGTTATGGTCCCCATCGTATAAATTAGGAAGTACTAAGTAAACAACAAGTAAGTAAAAACCGTGGACATCTTCAAAAGGAAACTAGATTGTTTCCTCCAGGGAGTGCCGGGCCAACCGGGCTGTGGTGGATATGTGGGCCTGCGGGCCGCTCCAAGCAACAGCCTGGTGGACCAAACTCTCACAAGTCAAGCCTGACCTCGGGCCGGGCATGGGGAGTAGAAGAACTCCCCGAACCCCTTAAACCAGGTATCAACTATGAAAAGTAGCAGGTCACAGAATTAAATGTTTTCTATGCATCTTTAGGTTAGCTTAGGAGGATTTCTTGCACCTTGTATTTTGTCCTTTGAGGTAAATCAAGAGAACAGCTGCCTCGCAGCTGCGATGCCGCTGAGCAGCTGCGGTGCCGACGAGCAGCTGCATTGCCGCTGAGCAGCTGTGGTCCCGCTTAACAGCTGCGGTGCCGATGCGCAGCTATCCAAGGGTGACGAAGATAATCAAATAATGTGGTAGCAGCGTTAGCACAGAGAGGAGTGGTGAGCGCTCCCACCTGTGGTGCGGGTGCTCACCTCAGGTGTTGCGACACATGTGTACCATTGTCCTGCTGGTGGTTGTATCACTGCAAGAAACATTGTCTCGCATGACTGTCTACTGAAGACAGACGTGGGTCGTAGTGCGTAAGTTGCTCAAGTGAACTTTTGGTTTATTGTCATTTGTAAGTGTTTGATGACCTAGTAGAGTACCAGGGACAGGTACAGTGTCATGTATCCTACTCTGGGACAGTGTCTTATGTATCCTACTCCAGGTACAGTGTCATGTATCCTACTCCAGGTACAGTGTCATATATCCTACTCCAGGTACAGTGTCTTATGTATCCTACTCCAGGTACAGTGTCTTATGTATCCTACTCCAGGTACAGTGTCCCATGTATCCGACTGTCTCCCGTCCGTGGGGTCGGTGGTTCAGGGCTGCGAGGACCCAAGTGACTGAAAGTTATCATCCCCGTTTATTGTTGTTGACAGTTTATATGACTGGTGCGTGATAGTTTATATGACTAGTGCGTGACAGTTTATATGACTGGGGCGTGACAGTTTATATGACTGGGGAGTGACAGTTTATATGACTGAGGCGTGACAGTTTATATGACCGGGAAGTGACAGTTTACATGACTGGTGCGTGACAGTTTATATACCTGATACGTGAAAGTTTATATGACTAGCGCGTGAGAGTTTATATGACGGGCGTGACAGTTTATATGACTGGCACGTGACAGTTTATATGACTGGCGCGTGACAGTTTATATGACGGGCGTGACAGTTTATATGACTGGCTCGTGACAGTTTATTTGACTGGGCGTGAGAGTTTATATGACTGGTGTGGGCCAGTTTATATGACTTGTGCATGACTGTTTATATGACAGGCGCGTGACAGTTTATACTACTGACGCTTGAAAGTTTATATGAATGGTGCATGACAGTTTATATATTATTGGCACGTGACAGTTTATATGACTGGGGTGTCACATTTTATATGACACTGTCGTGACAGTTTATATGATTAGGGCGCGACAGTTTATATGACTGGGGCGTGACAGTTTATATGACTAGGGGCGTGACAGTTTATATGACTGGGGCGTGACAGTTTATATGACTGGGGCGTGACAGTATATACGACTGGGCGTGACAGTTTTTATGACAGGGGATTGACAGTTTATATGACTGGGGAGTGACAGTTTATATGACTGGGGTGTGAGTTTATATGACTAGTGCATGACAGTTTACATGAATGGTGCATAACAGTTTATATGACAGGCACGTGACAGTTTATATGACTGGCGTGACAATATATATGACTGGTGCATGTCAGTTTATATGACTGACGCATGGAAATTTATATATCTGGGGTGTGACAGTTATATGACAGGTGGGTGACAATTTATATGATTGGCGCTTGACAGTTTATGTGACTAGCGCGTGACAGTTTATATGACTAGCGCCTGACTGTTTATATGACTGGTGGATGACAGTTAAATGACTGGTGCATGACAGTATATATGAATAGTGCATGACCGTTTATTTGACAAGTATGTGACAGTTTATATGACTGGCACGTGACAGTTTATATGACTGGCACGTGACAGTTTATATGACTGTTACATATCAGTTTATACGACTGGTGCATGACAGTTTATATGACTGGGACGTGACAGTTTATGAGACTTTTGCGGGACAGTTTATATGACTGGCGCGTGGCAGTTTATATGACTGGTGCGTGGCAGTTTATATGACTAGCGCATGACAGTTTTTATGGCTGGGGAGTGACAGTTCATATGACTGTAGCGTGACAATTTATATCACTGGAGCGTGAAGGTTTATATGACTGGCACGTGACAGTTTATATGACTGGAGCGTGACAGTTTATGTGACTAGCTCGAGACAGTTTATATGATTGGGGCGTGACAGTTTATATGACTGGCCCATGTCAATTTATATGACTGATGCGTGCCAGTTTATATGACTAACGCATGACCGTTATATGACTGGTGCATGAGAGTTTATATGAGTGGCTCGTGACAGTTTATATGACTAGCGTGTGACAGTATATGTGAATGGTGCGTGACAGTTTATATGACTGTGTGTGACAGTTTATATGACCGGCGCGTGACAGTTTAAGTGACTTTTGCTTTACTGTTTATATGACTGGGGTGTGACAGTTTATATAACGGGTGCATGAATGTTTATATTACTGGGGAGTGACAGTTTATATGACCGGCGCGTGACAGTTTATTGACTGGCGCGTGACAGTTTAAGTGACTTTTGCTTTACTGTTTATATGACTGGGGTGTGACAGTTTATATGACTTGGGCGTGACAGTTTACATGACTGGGGCGTGACAGTTTACATGAACGGGGCGTGACATTTTATATGACTGGGCGTGACAGTTTATATGCCTTTTGCGTGACAGTTTATATGACTGTTGCGTGACAGTTTATATGACTTGCACATGATAGTTTATATGACTGACGTTTCACATTTTATATGACATTGTCGTGACAGTTTACGTGACTGGGGCGTGATATTTTATATGACATGGGCGTGACAGTTTACATGACTGGGGAGTGACAGTTTATATGAATGTGGCGTGACAGTTTATATGAATGGGGAGTGACAGTTTATATGACTGGCGCGTAACAGTTTATATGACTGGCGTGTGACAGTTTATAACTGGTGTGTGACAGTTTATATGACTGGCGCATGACTGTTTATATGACTGGTGCATGACAGTTTATATGACTGGCGTATTACAGTTTATATGACTGGCACGTGACAGTTTATATGACTGGGGCAAGACAGTTTTTATGACTGGTGCATGACAGTTTATATGAATGGGGAGTGACAGTTTTTATGACTGGTGCGTGACAGTTTATATGATTGGCGTGTGACAGTTTATATGCCTGGTGGGAGACAGTTTAAATGACCGGTGTGTAACAGTTTATATGACTGGAGGGTGACAGTTTATATGACTGGCCTGTGACAGTTTATATGACTGGTGTATAACAGTTTATATGACTGACGCATGACAGTTTATATGATTGGCATATGGCAGTTTATATGACTGGTGCGAGAAAGTTTATATGACTGGGGAGTGAAAATTTATATGACGGGCGTGACAGTTTATATGACTCTTGCGTGACAGTTTACATGACTGGGGAGTGAGAGTTTATATGACTGGCGTGTGACAGTTTATATGGCTGGGGAGTGACAGTTCATAAGACTGTGGCGTGACAATTTATATGACTGGGGATTGACAGTTTATATGACTGGGAAGTGACAGTATATACGACTTTGGAGTGACAGTATATATGACTGGGGTGTGACAGTTTAAAAGACTGGGACATGACTATTTTAATGACTGGCGTGTGACAGTATATATGACTGGTGCGTGACAGTATCTATGACTGGCATGTGACAGTTTATATGACTGGTGGATGAGAGTTTATATGACTGGTGGATGAGAGTTTATATGACTGGGGCATGACAGTTTATATGACTGGGACGTGAGAGTTTATATGACTGGGGCGTGACAGTTTATATGACTGCGGCGTGACAGTTTATATGACTGGTGCGTGAGAGTTTATATGACTGGGGCGTGACAGTTTATATGACTTGTGCATGACAGTTTATATGACTGACGCATGACAGTTTATATGACTGGGACGTGGCAGTTTATATGACTGGCGCTTGACAGTTTATGTGACTGGGGCGTGACAGTTTATATGACAGGCGCATGCCAGTTTATATGACAGGTGCGTGCCAATTTATATGACTGGTGCATGACCGTTTATATGACTGGTGCATGACAGTTTATATGACTAACGCATGACAGTTTATATGACTGATGCGTGCCAGTTTATATGACTGGCGCATGACTGTTTATATGACTGGTGCATGACAGTTTATATGACTGGCGTATTACAGTTTATATGACTGGCACGTGACAGTTTATATGACTGGGGCAAGACAGTTTTTATGACTGGTGCATGACAGTTTATATGAATGGGGAGTGACAGTTTATATTACTGGGGCGTGACAGTTTATATGATTGGCGTGTGACAGTTTATATGCCTGGTGGGAGACAGTTTAAATGACCGGTGTGTAACAGTTTATATGACTGGAGGGTGACAGTTTATATGACTGGCCTGTGACAGTTTATATGACTGGTGTATAACAGTTTATATGACTGACGCATGACAGTTTATATGACTGGTGCGAGCAAGTTTATATGACTGGGGAGTGAAAATTTATATGACGGGCGTGACAGTTTATATGACTCTTGCGTGACAGTTTATATGACTGGTGCGTGACTGTTTATATGACTGGCGCAAGATAGTTTTATGACTGTTGTGTCACATTTTATATGACATGGGCGTGAGAGTTTATTTGAATGACGCATGACAGTTTATATGACTGGGGAGTGACAGTTTATATGTCTAGGGCGTGACAGTTTATAAAACTGGGATGTGTCTGTTTATATGACTGGCATGTGACAGTTTATTTGACTGGCACGTGTCAGTTTATATGACTGGGGCGTGACAGTTCATATGACTTGAGCGTGACAGTTTATATGACTGGCCGTGACAGTTTATATGACTGGGGCGTGTCAGGTTATATGACTGGGGCGTGACAGTTTATATGACTGGCGCGTGATAGTTTATATGACTGGGGCGTGACAGTTTATATGACTTGGGCGTACAGTTTATATGACTGGGGCGTGACAGTTTATATGACTGGGGCATGAGAGTTGATATGACTGGTGCATGATAGTTCATTTGACTGGTGCATGACAGTTTATATGACTGGTGGATGACAGTTAATATGACTGGTATATGACAGTTTGTACGACTGATGGAAGACAGTTTATATGATTGGCACGTGACAGTTTATGTGACTTGGTCGTGACAGTTTATATGACTGGTGCGTGACAGTTAATATGATTGGGGAGTGACAGTTTATATGACTGGGAAGTGACAGTTTGTATGACTGGGGAGTGACAGTTTATATGACTGGGAATTGACAGTTTATATGACAGGGGCGTGACAGTTTATATGACTGGGGAGTGACAGTTTATATGTCTTGGGGTGACAGTTTATATGACTGGAGAGTGACAGTTTATATGACTGGGGCGTGACAGTTTATATGACTGGTGTGTGACAGTTTATATGACTGCCGCGTGAGAGTTTATATGACTTGTGTGTGACAGGTTACATGACTGGTGCATGACAGTTTATTTGACTGGGGCGTGACAGTTTATATGACTGGCGCGTGACAGTTGATATGACTGGGGCGTGACAGTTTATATGACTGGGGAGTGACAGTTTATATGACTGGGACGTGACAATTTATCTGACTTTTGCGTGATAGTTTATATGACTGGGGTGAGAGTTTACATGACTGGTGCGTGACAGTTTTTATGACTTGTTGCGTGACAGTTTATATGACTGGCGCATCACAGTTTATATGACATGGGGGTGACAGTTTACATGACTCGGGAGTGACAGTTTATATGACTGGAACGTGTTTATATGACTTTTGCGTTACAGTTTATATGACTGGAGCGTGACACTTTATATGACTGGGGCTTGACAGTTTATATGACTGGGGCGTGACAAGCATTGAACTCATAAAATTGTGTATTAAAGATAATTATTTTAGCTTTAATGATTCATTGAATAATAAACATTTGGCATGACGATGGGTAATCCCCTCTCCCCGGTATTGAGCAGTTTTTACGTGGAGTGTTTTGAAACGAATATCTTATCTAGGATTTTACCCCCGAATTTGGTGTAGTATAGGTATGTTGGCGAAATTTTATGTCTGTGGTCGGTTAACCATGACCAAACAGATTTTCTAATTCAGCGTAATTCGCTGGTTACGTCAATTAAATTCAGAATTGAGAATGAAGAGAATTGGTGTTCTGCCTTATTTATATATCATGATTCATAGATACGGTAGGAGTTTCATATTCAATGTGTTTAGGAAACCTACCAATGTGTGATTGTATGTTCTTTTCTACTCAAGTCATTATGTTCAGGTTAAGCGGGCAGTATTTTCTGGATTGTTTCTCAGAGCCCTAAGAGTTTGCAGCCCGGAATTTTTTGTTAAAGAAATAAGTAAAACATTTGAAATTGGGAAGTTAAAATATCCCTAATCGGTCTTGGGTGTCGCGTTTGGTAAAGCAAAAAAGGACGCTCTACAAACAAGCTCACAAATCTAAACCAGAAATAAGAAAACTCGTTGGTATTTCCATATTTTGATGGACGAGTAAATCTTGCCCCAGCCCTGAAAAACCTTAATGTTAACCAATTGTTAAAAACTAATTCAGTTAAGTACATGTTAATTAACCCTTAAACTTCGCAAACCATATATATATATATATATATATATATATATATATATAAATATATATATAAATATATATATATATATATATATANCCGACTTGCGAGGTGGAGAATATAGAGGTTGATCCTGAAGAGTTCTCCTAGAACAGGCAACACCAACGAAACCGTCGTCTGCCATTACGAATACTGCAGTGGAAATACAAAGTCTTGGAAATAGAAACCACACACTTCGGGAGGCTGCAATCAGCACGAAAGCAGATATAATCGTTTTGGAAGAAACTCTTTTCCCAGCCACGAAATCCTTCAGATTAGCTGGATATCAGCACTATGTTATGCCGTATGAGGGGAGACGAAGAGGATTAATGACCCTAGTCAGGAACACCATACCCAGCAAGAAAATAGACCCAGTTTCATGTGGGGATGGCGTAGAGGTATTAGCAGTAACAGTGGATATGGCTAATATTGAGCTTCTCATATACAACGTTTACAAGCCCCCTAGACGTAAACTGGAAGCAGAGGCGGCACTTGCCTTGGCCACGCAGGAAAACGTAATTATTGCTGGGGATTTTAATGCTCATCATCGAGAGTTAGGTGCGACTGGGCCAGCCAAAGCGGATGAGCGCCATTTAGCTGCAGCTCTGCGAGATGTACCTGAAATTACACTTCTCAACACTGGGGAACCCACTCACATTCTAGGAGGGTCCCTTGATCTTACATTAATCTCAACAGCACTCAAGCATCGGGCGAAGTGGGAAGTAGACCCGGTGATCACCAGTGACCACTATGCTACTGTCACAACACTACACATAGAACGACCTCCTACACCACCTGCACAACCTAGGTGGAACTTAAGAAAGGCCAATTGGAATATATACCAAGCTGAACTTGAAAATTGGTTTGCAACATACACGCCACCTGCGGATTTGATCATACACGAGACCAATCTGCAGGAAGCCATTGCAGCTGCTGCAAACAAAGCTATTCCAGTCATTATCACAGGAAACACAACACGGAGGAACTATTGGTTCTATAGTAGTGAAGTTAAAGAACAGAACCACAGAGTCAACATCTTCAGAAAACATCTGAAGAGAAACCCCACACCAGAAGGAAGAACTCTGCTCAGAGCGGTGGTATCTGAAGCAAGACGCGTTTCTAGAGAAGTAAAGGAGGCAAGATGGTTTGAGTGGTGTCAAACTCTGAACGAACATAGTAGTCTTGGCAAGATATGGGGTCAGATTAAAACTATATCAGGTCGACCAGCCCGACCACAGGCATGTATTCACCATTGCAGGAGGCTGAGAGACTTGCCCTCCAATTTGCAGAAAGAACAGCTTCATATCAGCTTCCTGCTGTGGTCCGCAGGCAGCAAGAACAATTAACACAAGAGAGGTTGACAGTCATTCATGCGAGTATAGCTATAAATGACGAATGTGACTGTCCCTTCACCACACAAGAACTAATCAGAGCCAAAAAAGGTGGTAAGGACACTGCACCAGGTGCTGATACCATTACATACTCAATGATCGCACATGCAGGTCCTGCTGGAGAACAAGGAATATTGGACGTCATCAACGCATCTTGGCAGCAAGGCAAACTACCAACCTCTTGGAAGAAAGCAGACATCATACCGATTCCTAAGCCGAAAGAACCTGGCAATTACAGACCCATTTCATTAACATCATGCATTAGTAAAACTGCAGAACGGATGGTCTTAAATAGGCTACTGTGGAAGACTGGAGACCTGCATAAACACATATTTGGCTTCACTAGAGGCGTAGGTACTGCCAACTGCATAGCAACATTACTAGGAACAGTTAACTCAGGTCCAGCTATAGTGATCTTCCTTGATCTAGAAAAAGCATTCGAACTTGCAAGCCCGCAAGCAATTTTACACACCTTAGTTAAAAAAGGTGTAAAGGGAAAAATGCTAGCATGGATTCAAGATTACCTAAGTCACAGGTATGCCAGAGTAAAGTTGCAAGGACAAGTGTCGGACTACCGCTTGCATGAGAATGGGACTCCACAAGGAGGAGTCCTCAGTCCTAGTCTTTTTAACATCCTTATGGAAAAACTTGTTACCATGACATTTACAGAAGGGGTTAAATTGCTAAGCTATGCTGACGATCTAGCATTAGTCGTTACAGGTCCTTCACTTCTCAATAAAGCACAAGGTGCATTAGATAAAGTAACATCTGAATGCAGCGTTTTAGGGCTAAAAATATCTGCACAGAAGTCTAAGGCAATGAGACTAGGCGGCCACACTCCAGACAGGCACCTACGCATTCAAGACATTAACCTTCAGTGGGTTACACAATATCAATATCTCGGAGTGTGGATAGATTTTAACATGACATTCAACAAGCAAATTAATATCTAAAGGAGAAAGTAAAATCACGACTAAATATAATGAGAGCAATCACAGGGCCCCGTCTAGGAGCGGGACACAAAGTTTTAAGAATGTTTTACATACACGCCGTTCGTTCCCTAATTGATTATGCAGCGCCTGCCTTACTCACTCTTTCTCCTGGCCAGTGGGCAAACGTTGAGGTTCTTCAAAACGATGCATTGCGAATCATAACAGGAGCTCCCAGATGGACTAAAATACTGAACCTACGACTGGAAACCAAGCTAACGTCGATTGAAATAAGGGTAAAAGGGATCGCTGCGTGCATGCTCACCAAGATATTGACTAGACATAGAATCAGTTCACTTAAAGATAATCACTGGAGCACTAACTCTGGACAGAAGAGCCTCCAATAGCAACAGGTGGACCCATTGTGCGATAAACACCATCAATACATTCGATATAACAAACACAGTCACTGAGAAGGGTGTCGACGAAATACATGCAGACTTTGTTATGCAAGCCCCTTGGGAATCTCCGCCAGCAGACTTTAAGATTATGGTTATTGTAGGAAAAAAGAACCAGACAAATCCTCTTCTGCTACGTAACATTGCACAGATGCATATAGAAGCAAACATGGCATCCGACAGCTTCACTTACTTCACAGATGGCTCAGTAGACCAGCAGGGACAAGAAACCGGAGCTGCAGTTAAAGCAGGAAACTCTGTACATAGTTGGAGGCTCTCAAATGGGTGTTCGACTTTACAAACAGAGATGCTAGCCATTCAAAAGGCTTTGGAACATGCTCTTGCTCAACACCGACAACATGTTATCATACATACAGATTCGAAAACCGCCATTGAAACCTTGCAACAAGAGCGCATATGTGATAACATACATCTGATCACAAATGTCACATCTTTAATGCAAACACTCAAACGACAAGGCCGACGGGTCCTTCTCAACTGGGTGCCGAGTCATGTGGGAATCATAGGAAATGACATTGCAGACGAAGCTGCAAAACTTGCAACTAAGAGAAGAACTGTAGACATTTGCATACCACAGAGTCCGTCACAGATTAAGAAAGTAATTCGAAACAGAGCATTGCAAAAGTTGTACAGTGACCACAACTCAGCTGTTGCAACATCACGATCTGCGGGTTGGTACAGGAATTCAACCAACTACGAACCACTTATGTTAATGAAGGGGAGCAGTAGAGCAACAGCACTTACATCGCATCAGGCTTGGATACCCATGTGCATGGGAAATAGGCTTACAGGTTCCGGAATATGAGAGGAAATGTCAACACTGTGGAGAAATGCCCGACAGACCTCTGGAACATTATCTAACACACTGCACAGTTACAAACCTATTAAGATTTCAACTTCGATTCAACAGAGCAGAAGAAGTTATTAAACACATATGGCAACATCTTACTGAAGCGACCATACGAGTAATAAATACTCATACTCCGCCCAAGTAAAACAGAAAAAAGCAACACTTAGTGAGCCAGCCAGAGGCTTAGGGCCCGCGCAGGGATATCCCTGGGAAAAAAAAAGTTACAAGTGGATTCCCGCAGGGATCAGTCCTTCGACCAATACTGTTTCTGGTATATGTAAATGATCTCCCAGAGGGTATAGATTCGTTCCTCTCAATGTTTGCCGATGATGCAAAAATTATGAGGAGGATTGAAACAGAGTATGATAGTAGGAGGCTACAAGATGACCTAGACAGACTAAGTGAATGGTCCAACAAATGGCTGTTGAAGTTCAACCCGAGTAAATGCAAAGTAATGAAACTAGGCAGTGGAAACAGGAGGCCAGACACAGGATACAGAATAGGAGATGAAGTACTTAATGAAACGGACAGAGAGAAAGATCTAGGAGTTGATATCACACCAAACCTGTCTCCTGAAGCCCACTTAAAAAGAATAACGTCTGCGGCATATCCGAGGCTGGCTAACATCAGAACAGCGTTCAGGAACCTGTGTAAGGAATCATTCAGAATCTTGTACACCACATATGTAAGACCAATCCTGGAGTATGCGGCCCCAGCGTGCAGCCCGTACCTTGTCAAGCACAAGACGAAGCTGGAAAAAGTCCAAAGGTATGCTACTAGACTAGTCCCAGAACTAAGAGGCATGAGTTATGAGGAAAGGCTGCGGGAAATGCACCTTACGACACTGGAAGACAGAAGAGTAAGGGGGGACATGATCACAACCTACAAAATCCTCAGGGGAATCGACCGGGTAAACAAGGATAAACTATTCAACACTGGCGGGACGTGAACAAGGGGACACAGGTGGAAACTGAGTACCCACATGAGCCACAGGGACGTTAGAAAGAACTTTTTCAGTGTCAGAGTAGTTAACGGATGGAATGCATTAGGCAGTGATGTGGTGGAGGCTGACTCCATACACAGTTTTAAATGTAGAAATGATAGAGCCCAGTAGGCTCAGGAACCTGTACACCAGTTGACTGACAGTTGAGAGGCGGGACCAAAGAGCCAAAGCTCAACCCCCGCAAGCACAAATAGGTGAGCACAAATAGGTGAGTACACACACACACACCCAGGAAGCAGCCCGTAGCAGCTGTGTAACTCCCAGGTACCTATTTACTGCTAGGTAACAGAGGCATCAGGGTTAAGGAAACTCTGCCCATCTGTTTCCGCCGCGTGCGGGGGTCGAACCCCGGTCCCTAGGTCCACAAGTCTAGAGCGCTGTCCACTCGGCCACCCAGCCCCTGTACTCACCTAGTTGTATTTGCGGGGGTTGAGCTCTGGCTCTTTGGTCCCGCCTCTCAACTGTCAATCAACTGGTGTACAGATTCCTGATAGTATTAGGCTCTGTCATATCTATATTTGAAACTGTGTATGGCGTCAGCCTCCGCCACAACACTACTTAATGCATTCCATTTATTAACTACCCTGACACTGAAAAAGTTCTTTCTAACGTCTCAGTGTCTCATCTAGGTACTAAGTTTCCACTTGTGTCCCCTTGTTCGTGTTCCACCCGTGCTAAAGAGTTTGTCTTTTTCCACCCCTGTCAGTTCCCCGTATGTCCGAGGCAGTGTATGTCAGCGTCAGTGTATGTTCGAGGCACTGTATGACAGATACAGTGTATGTTAGAGGCACTGTATGTCAGAGACAGTGTATGTCCGAGGCAGTGTATGTCACAGACAGTGTATGTCCGAGGCAGTGTATGTCCGAGGCAGTGTATGTCAGAGTCAGTGTATGTCCGAGGCAGTGTATGTCAGGGACAGTGTATGTCCGAGGCAGTGTATGTCAGAGACAGTGTATGTCAGAGAAAGTGTTTGTCACCGTGTTTGAGGCCGTGTATGTCAAAGGAAATGTTTTCAAAGGCAGTTCATGTCAGTTAGTGTATGTCAGTCAGTGTATGTTAGAGACAGTCTATGTCCGAAGCAGTGTCTGAGGCACCTAGTTGTACTCACCTAGTTGTGCTTCCGGGAGTTAGCTCTGACTCTGGTGTACAGGTTCTTAAGCCTACTGGACTCTATCATATCTACATTTCAAACTGTGTATGGAGTCAGCCTCCAACACATAACTGCCTAATGCATTCCACATGTTAACTACTCTGACACTGAAAAAGTTCTTTCTATTTGCCTCATTTGGGTGCTCAGTCTCCACCTGTGTCCCCTTGTTCGCGTACCACCCGTATTAAAAAGTTTATCCTTATCTATCCTGGCAATTCCTCTGATATTTTTGTAGGTGGTGATCATATCTTCCCTTACTCTTCTGTCTTCCAGTATCGTGTGGTGTATCTCACGCAGCCTTTCCTCGTAACTCATGCCTCTTTGTTCTGGGACTTGCCTAGTGGCATACCTCTAAACTTTTTCCAGCTTCGTCTTGTGCTTGACAAGGTACGGGCTTCATGATGAGGCCGCATACTCCAGGATTGGTCTTACATATTTGGTGTACAAGTTTCTGAATGATTCCTTACACAGGTTCCTGAAGGCAGTTCTGGTGTTAGCCAGCCTCGCATATGCCGCAGATGTAATACTTTTTATGTGTGCTTCAGGAGACAGGTTTGATGTGATATCAACACCTTGATCTTTCTCTCTGTCCGTTTCATGAAGTACTTCATCTCCCATTCGGTATCCTGTGTCTGGCGTCTTGTTTCCACCGTCTAGTTTCATTACCTTGTATTTACTTGGATTTAACTTTAGCAGCCATTTGTTGGATCATTCATTCAGTCTGTCTAGGTCATCCTGTAGCATCCTAATATCATCCTCTGTTTTAATCCTGCACATAATTTTCGCATCATCAGCAAACAATGAGAGGAACGATTCTGTACCCTCTGGGAGATCATTTACATATATCAGAAACAGAATAGGTCCAAAGACTGAACCCTGCCCGACTCCACTGGTGACGCCTCTATAGTCTGAGGCCTCACCCCTCACAATGACTCGCTGTCTTCTGTTGCATAGGTACTCCCTTATCCAATGGAGTACCTTCCCTTTCACTCCTACTTGCATCTCCAGTTTTCGCACTAGTCTCTGGTGTCGTACTGTGTCGAAGGCTTTCTGGCAATCCAAAAATTTGCAATCTGCCCACCTCTCTCTTTCTAACTGTAACACAACACCATGTTGGTGTTGTGTTACAGAGTTCCATCGCAATACACCATGGAGAGTGGAAGGCACAGTGCTTCTGATCCTTCCTTTAATATTGTTGGCGATATTCCATCCGGGCATATAGCCTTTGTCACATCTAACTCTAGCAAAAGCTTCCTTACATCTCCCCCTGACAAATTTAAACTCTTCTAGTGGTGCCTGCTTAACTATTCCTTCTCTAATCTATGGAACTTCTACTGGCTTTACTGTGAAGACTTCCTGGAATTTCTTATTGAGTTCCTCTCACACATCCTTGTCGTTTGGAGTGAATTTGTCTGCATCTATCCATAGTTTCATTAAATACAATGTTTCACTTGTTTTTTCTCCTGATGTAGCTGTGTAGCAATTTAGGTTCAGTCTTCGCCTTGCTTGCTATGTCGTTTTCATATTGCCCTTCTGCCTTTCTTCTCACCCTGACGTATTCATTCCTGGCTCTCTGGTATTCTTCTCTGCTCTCAAGTGTACTCTAATTTCTATAGTTTCTCCATGCTATTTTACTTAGTTGCTTAGCTACCTTACATCTTTAATTAAACCATGGGTTTCTCATCTGCTTTTATTTCTTTCCTTTTGGGCCGGGATAAACTTGTCTACTGCCTGCTTACACTTCTTCGTGATGTATTCAGAGACAGTGTATGTCAGAGGCATACACTGCCTCGGAATGTGACTGTGAGGTTGGAGAGATTGTGAAGGAAGGAACACTGTGAAGTAGGAGAGATTGTGAAGCAAGGAACACTGTGAAGAAGGAGAGATTGTAAAGCAAGGAACACTGTGAAGTAGGAGAGAATGTGAAGCAAGAAACACTGTGAAGTAGGAGAGAATGTGAAGCAAGAAACACTGTGAAGTAGGAAAGATTGTGAAGCAAGAAACACTGTGAAGTAGGAAAGATTGTGAAGCAAGGAACACTGTGAAGTAGGAGAGATTGTGAAGCAAGGAACACTGTGAAGTAGGAGAGATTGTGAAGCAAGAAACACTGTGAAGTAGGAGAGAATGTGAAGCAAGAAACACTGTGAAGTAGGAGAGAATGTGAAGCAAGAAACACTGTGAAGTAGGAAAGATTGTGAAGCAAGAAACACTGTGAAGTAGGAAAGATTGTGAAGCAAGGAACACTGTGAAGTAGGAGAGATTGTGAAGCAAGGAACACTGTGAAGTAGGAGAGATTGTGAAGCAAGAAACACTGTGAAGTAGGAGAGATTGTGAAGCAAGGAACACTGTGAAGAAGGAGAGATTGTGAAGCAAGGAACACTGTGAAGTAGGAGAGAATGTGAAGCAAGAAACACTGTGAAGTAGGAAAGATTGTGAAGCAAGGAACACTGTGAAGTAGGAGAGATTGTGAAATAAGAAATACTGGGAAGAAGGAGAGAATGTGATACAAGGAACACTGTGAAGTAGGAGAGATTGTGAAGCAAGGAACACTGTGAAGTAGTAGAGATTGTGAAGCAAGGAACACTGTGAAGTAAAAGTGATTGTGAAACAAGGAACACCACGGACACCTGCTGCTCACGTGCTCAGAGCCTGCACCTGTTACATATGTAATAAAAATCAATCAAATAATAATAATATTACCGGATATGTTCAACCAATAATGCCCTGTAGTTGTAGCTTCAGCTCTGTAGCTGAAGCAACAGAGCTACACCAACTCTAGCTTTGTTCATACTGTGTAGCTGTTGTATTCTCCAATGTAGATGTAGCACCAGGGAGCTACCACTTCCAGCTCAGTTGAACCTGTGTAGCCAAAGTAATCTCCTTCGATGCTGTAGCAACAGAGCTAAATCACCTTCTGTTCAGTTCACCATGTGTAGCTGTAGTAACAGGGCTACACCACCTCCTGTTCAGTTCACCCTGTGTAGCTGTAGTAACAGGGCTACACCACCTCCTGTTCAGTTCACCCTGTGTAGCTGAAGCAGGATAGCTACTCCACCTCCCACTCAGTTCACCTGTTAAGCTGTAGTAATCTCCTGTGTAGCTGTTACAATAGTTTTACACCACCTCCCGCTCAGTTCAACCTGAGTACCTGTAGTTATCTCCTGTGAAACTTCAGCAACAGGGCTACACCACCCCCACTCAGTAAAACCTGTGTACCTGTAGCAACAGAGCTACACCACCTCCCGCTCAGTTCACCCTGTGCTGTAGTAATCTGCTGTGAAGATGTTGCAACAGGACTACACTTCCTCCCGCTCAGTTCACCCTGTGTAGCTGCTGCTACCAAGCTACGCCACCTCCCACTTAGTTCACCCTATGTAGCTGTAGCAACAGGGCTACATCAAGGAGAAAATTAAATGCAGACGAGAAACCCATGATTTAACCGGTCGAAGATGTAAGCTAGCAAAGCAACTAAGTACAAGGGCGTGGAGAAACTATAGAAATAACTGGACACTAGAGAGCAGAGAAAGACACCAGAGAGCCAGGAATGAATACGTGAGGGTGAGAAGTAAGGCAGAGAGGCAATATGAAAATGACATAGCGAGCAAGGCAAAGACTCAAACAAAAATGTTGCATAGACACATCAGAAGGAAAACAACAGTGAATGAACAGGTAATGAAACTGAACAGACAGATTCACTTCAAACGACAAGGAAGTGTGCGAGGAACTCGGTAAGAAATTCAAGGAGGTCTTCACATCAGAGCAAGGAGAAGTCCCTGAAATAAGAGAGGGAATAACTAACCAGACACAATTAGAAGAGTTTGTGATTACCAGTGGTGGTGTAGAGGAAGCATCTGCTAGATTTGGACGTGACAAAGGGTATAGGCCCAGATGGATTCTCACCATGGACACTAAAGGAAGGAGCAGAAGCTCCGTGCCTGCCACTCTCAACAGGTGTACTGCCAAAAAATTGGATTACAACTAATACAGTTCCAATATTTTAGAAGGGTGATAGACTGGAGGCACTGAACTACAGGCCAGTGTCCCTAACTTGCATTCCGTACAATCTGATGGAGAAGATTGTGCGAAAGAAGCAGTGGAACATCAGGAGTGAAAGAACTTTGTAATACAATATCAGCATGGGTTCAGGAATGGTGAATCATGTCTAACCTTTTTAATTGCATTTCTATGACCAGGCAACAAAAATTAGGCAGGATAGAGGAGGCTGGGCAAACTGCATATTTTTGGATTGTTTGAAAGCTTTTGACACAGTAGTGCATAAAAAAAACTAGTGCACAAGCTGGAGATGCAGACAAGAGTGAAAGGGAAGGTACTCCACTTAATAAGGGAGTACCTAAGCAACAGAAAACCTGTGTAGGGAATCCTTTAGAACGTTGTAGACCTGTGTAGCTGTAGCAACCGGGCTACACCACTTTCTCTTCAGTTAACCCTGTGTAGCTGTAGTTATCTCTTGTGTATCTGTAGCAACAGGGCTACACCACATCCCACTCAGTTAACCCTATGTAGCTGTAACAACAGGACTATATATACCGCCTCTCGCTTAATTCACCCTGTGTAGCAGTAGTAATCTCCCTTGCAGCTTCAGCACCAGTGCAACACCACTTCCCGCTCAGTTCACCCTGTGTAGCTGTAGTAATCTCCAGTGTAGCTGTAGCAACTGGGCTACAACACCTCCTGCTCAGCTAACCTTGTGTTGCTGTAATAGTCTTCTGTGTACGTATGGCAACAGGGCCTCACCACCTCCCAAATAGTTCACCATGTGTAGCTATAGCAACAGGGCCCCACCACCTCCCGCTCAGTTCAACCTGTGTAGCTGAAGTAATCTCCTGTGTACCTGTAACAACAGGGCTACACCACCTCCCAATCAGTTGACCTTGTGTAGCTATAGCAACAGGGCTACACCATCCCTCTCTCAGTTCACCAAGTGTAGCTGTAGTAACAGGGCTACACCACTTCCTGTTCAGCTCACCCTGTGTATCTGTAGCAACAGAGCCTAACCACTTCCCGCTTAGTTCACCTTGTGTAGCTATAGCAACAGGGATACACTACCACCTGTTCAGTTCACTAATAGGGTGTATTAGGTTAGGTTGTGTTAGGTTAGGGTGTCTTAGAGTAGGGTGTGTTAGGTTAGGGTGTGAGAGGTTAGGGTGTTTTATATTAGGGCGTTAGGTGAGGGGTGCATTAGGTGAGGGTTTATTAGGGTGTGTTAAGTGAGGGATGCATTAGGTGCAGGTGTATGAGGGTGTGTTAGGTTAGGGTATGTTAGATTGGGGGGGTGTTAAGTAAGGGTGTGTTAGGTAAGGGTGTTGGGCTAGGCTAGGTACTCTTGTGCTCCTGGGAATTGCTTGTTGTACAGTACTTTGGTGAATAATTTACAAAAATGATGTTGGATCAAATGAAGTGAGGGTAGAAAACTCGTCGTCTTGGATAATACGTCTCACTTTGTACGTTATGGTCCCCATCGTATAAATTAGGAAGTACTAAGTAAACAACAAGTAAGTAAAAACCGTGGACATCTTCAAAAGGAAACTAGATTGTTTCCTCCAGGAGTGCCGGGCCAACCGGGCTGTGGTGGATATGTGGGCCTGCGGGCCGCTCCAAGCAACAGCCTGGTGGACCAAACTCTCACAAGTCAAGCCTGACCTCGGGCCGGGCTTGGGGAGTAGAAGAACTCCCCGAACCCCTTAAACCAGGTATCAACTATGAAAAGTAGCAGGTCACAAAATTAAATGTTTTCTATGCATCTTTAGGTTAGCTTAGGAGGATTTCTTGCACCTTGTATTTTGTCCTTTGAGGTAAATCAAGAGAACAGCTGCCTCGCAGCTGCGATGCCGCTGAGCAGCTGCGGTGCCGACGAGCAGCTGCATTGCCGCTGAGCAGCTGTGGTCCCGCTTAACAGCTGCGGTGCCGATGCGCAGCTATCCAAGGGTGACGAAGATAATCAAATAATGTGGTAGCAGCGTTAGCACAGAGAGGAGTGGTGAGCGCTCCCACCTGTGGTGCGGGTGCTCACCTCAGGTGTTGCGACACATGTGTACCATTGTCCTGCTGGTGGTTGTATCACTGCAAGAAACATTGTCTCGCATGACTGTCTACTGAAGACAGACGTGGGTCGTAGTGCGTAAGTTGCTCAAGTGAACTTTTGGTTTATTGTCATTTGTAAGTGTTTGATGACCTAGTAGAGTACCAGGGACAGGTACAGTGTCATGTATCCTACTCTGGGACAGTGTCTTATGTATCCTACTCCAGGTACAGTGTCATGTATCCTACTCCAGGTACAGTGTCATATATCCTACTCCAGGTACAGTGTCTTATGTATCCTACTCCAGGTACAGTGTCTTATGTATCCTACTCCAGGTACAGTGTCCCATGTATCCGACTGTCTCCCGTCCGTGGGGTCGGTGGTTCAGGGCTGCGAGGACCCAAGTGACTGAAAGTTATCATCCCCGTTTATTGTTGTTGACAGTTTATATGACTGGTGCGTGATAGTTTATATGACTAGTGCGTGACAGTTTATATGACTGGGGCGTGACAGTTTATATGACTGGGGAGTGACAGTTATATGACTGAGGCGTGACAGTTTATATGACCGGGAAGTGACAGTTTACATGACTGGTGCGTGACAGTTTATATACCTGATACGTGAAAGTTTATATGACTAGCGCGTGAGAGTTTATATGACGGGCGTGACAGTTTATATGACTGGCACGTGACAGTTTATATGACTGGCGCGTGACAGTTTATATGACGGGCGTGACAGTATATGACACTCGCATGACAGTTTATATGACTGGTGTGTGCCAGTTTATATGACTGGCGCATGACCGTTTTTATGACTGGTGCATGAGAGTTTATATGACTGGCGCATGACAGTTTATATGACTGGCTCGTGACAGTTTATTGACTGGGCGTGAGAGTTTATATGACTGGTGCGGGCCAGTTTATATGACTTGTGCATGACTGTTTATATGACAGGCGCGTGACAGTTTATACTACTGACGCTTGAAAGTTTATATGAATGGTGCATGACAGTTTATATATTATTGGCACGTGACAGTTTATATGACTGGGGTGTCACATTTTATATGACACTGTCGTGACAGTTTAATGATTAGGGCGCGACAGTTTATATGACTGGGGCGTGACAGTTTATATGACTAGGGGCGTGACAGTTTATATGACTGGGGCGTGACAGTTTATATGACTGGGGCGTGACAGTATATACGACTGGGGCGTGACAGTTTTTATGACAGGGGATTGACAGTTTATATGACTGGGGAGTGACAGTTTATATGACTGGGGTGTGAGTTTATATGACTAGTGCATGACAGTTTATATGAATGGTGCATAACAGTTTATATGACAGGCACGTGACAGTTTATATGACTGGCGTGACAATATATATGACTGGTGCATGTCAGTTTATATGACTGACGCATGGAAATTTATATATCTGGGGTGTGACAGTTATATGACAGGTGGGTGACAATTTATATGATTGGCGCGTGACAGTTTATGTGACTAGCGCGTGACAGTTTATATGACTAGCGCCTGACTGTTTATATGACTGGTGGATGACAGTTAATGACTGGTGCATGACAGTATATATGAATAGTGCATGACCGTTTATTTGACAAGTATGTGTGACAGTTTATATGACTGGCACGTGACAGTTTATATGACTGTTGCATAACAGTTTATACGACTGGTGCATGACAGTTTATATGACTGGGACGTGACAGTTTATGAGACTTTTGCGGGACAGTTTATATGACTGGCGCGTGGCAGTTTATATGACTGGTGCGTGGCAGTTTATATGACTAGCGCATGACAGTTTTTATGGCTGGGGAGTGACAGTTCATATGTCTGTGGCGTGACAATTTATATCACTGGGGCGTGAAGGTTTATATGACTGGGAAGTGACAGATTATATGACTGGCACGTGACAGTTATATGACTGGCACATGACTGTTTATATGACTGGAGCGTGACAGTTTATGTGACTAGCTCGAGACAGTTTTCATGATTGGGGCGTGACAGTTTATATGACTGCGTGTGACAGTTTATATAAATGGTGTGTGATGTTTATATGACTGGCGCATGACAGTTTATATGACTGGCACTAAAAGGTTTATATGAATGGCACGTGACAGTTTATATGACTCGTGTGTGAAAGTTTATATGATTGGCGCGTGACAGTTTATATGACTGGTACATGACAATTTATGTGACTGGTGCATGACAGTTTATATGAACTGGAGCATGACACTTTAATATGACTTGCACGTGACAGTTTATATGACTGGGGCTGACAGTTTATATGACTGGTGCAGACAGTTTATATGACTGGGGGAAGACACTTATATGACTGGTGCATGCGAGTTTATAGACTGGCGCGTGACAGTTTATATGACTGGGGTTTGACAGTTTATATAACTGGTGCGTGACAGTTTATATGACTGGCGGATGAGAGTTTATATGACTGGGACGTGGTAGTTTATGAGACTTTGGGACAGTTTATATGACTGGTTGCGTGGCAGTTTATATGACTAGCGCATGAGTCTTTATGGCTGGGGAGTGGCAGTTCATATGACTGTTAGCGTGACAATTTATATCACTGGAGCGTGAAGGTTTATATGACTGGCACGTGACAGTTTATATGACTGGCACATGCCTGTTTATATGGACTGGAGGCGTGACAGTTTATGTGACTAGATCGAGACAGGTTTATGATTGGGGCGTGACAGTTATATGACTGGCCCAGTTCAATTTATATGACTGATGCGTGCCAGTTTATATGACTAACGCATGACCGCTTANTTTAAGCAAGAAAGAGAAAGGGTGGGCGGACTGCATTTTTTTGGACTGTCGGAAAGCCTTTGACACAGTACCCCATAAAAGGTTGATGCATAAGCTGGAGAAACAGGCAGGAGTAACTGGTAGGGCGCTTCAGTGGATAAGGGAGTACCGAAGCAATAGGAAGCAGAGAGTTACAGTGAGGGGTGAGACCTCAGAACGGCGTGAAGTCACCAGTGGAGCCGAGTACAGGGCTCTGTACTCGGACCTATCCTGTTTCTGATATACGTAAATGATCTCCCAGAGGGTACAGACTCATTCCTCTTAATGTTTGCTGACGACGCCAAAATTATGAGAAGGATTAAGACAGAGGAGGACCGCTTGAGGCTTCAAGAAGAACTGGACAAGCTGCAGGAATGGTCGAACAAATGGCTGCTAGAGTTTAACCCAAGCAAATGTAATGTAATGAAGATAGGGGTAGGAAGCAGGAGACCAGATACAAGGAATCATTTGGGAGATGAAATACTTCAAGAGTCAGAGAGAGAGAAAGACCTGGGGGTTGATATCACGCCAGACCTGTCCCCTGAAGCTCATATCAAGAGGATAACATCAGCAGCATATGCCAAGTTGTCTAACATAAGAACGGCCTTTTGAAACTTGTGTAAGGAATCTTTCAGAACATTATATACCACATATGTCAAATCAATCCTGGAGTATGCGGCTCCAGCATAGAGTCCCTATCTAGTCAAGCATAAGACTAAACTGGAAAAGGTTCAAAGGTTTGCCACCAGACTAGTACCTGAGCTGAGAGGTATGAGCTACGAGGAGAGACTACGGAAATTAAACCTCACTTCGTTGGAAGACAGAAAAGTTAGGGGGGACATGATCACCACATTCAAGATTCTCAAGGGAATCGTCAGGGTTGATAAAGACAGGCTACTTAACACAAGGGACACACGCACTAGGGGACACAGGTGGATACTGAATGCCCAAATGAGCCAAAGAGATATTAGAAAGAACTTTTTTAGTGTCAGAGTGGAATGGAATGCATTAGGAAGTAATGTGGTGGAGGCTGACTTCATACACAGTTTCAAGTGTATATATGATAGAGCCCAATAGGCTCAGGAACTGTACACCTGTTGATTGACGGTTGAGAGGTGGGACCAAAGAGCAAGAGCTCATTCCACACAAGCACAACTAGGTGAGTACACACACACACATGGGTCAGGGATGGCAGGTCCTGCCTCACAGGGTTACTTGAATTCTACGACCAGGCAACAAAATCAACCCGTCCTCTTAAAAATAACGTCACTTTTCGCTCGTATGCGCGCTATGGCCAAATTTGGACGTAATTTGAAATGAAATCGACTCACAAAAGTGACGTTCTGTTCCGTTTTCTGTTTGAGTCGTCCGCCCTACGTGGAGAGGTTAGGAGAGGACACTTTAAATTAACGTTTTTCATAACGTTTTGAAACTTTATGAGAATTACCTGCCCACCTAACCTATCAGAGGACCCTTAACTTACTGTTGTTGAAAAAAAATCTCAAATTTATTTTCATGTTTTTTTTTTATTTCATATTACGTCCAAATTCGGCCATACGAGCAAACGGCCAAAAGCGACGTTCTTTTAAGAGGACAGGTTCCAAAAATAAGGGAAGAAAGAGAAGGGTGGGCAGACTGCATATTTTTGGATTGTCAAAGCCATTGATACAGTACCACACAACAGGCTAGTGAAAAAGCTGGAGATGCAGGCTGGAGTGAAAGGGAAGGTACTCCATTGGATTAAAGAGTACCTAAGCAACAGAAGACAACGAGTCTGTGTGAGGGGTGAGGTCTCAGATTAGCGAGACGTTACAAGTGGAGAGGAGGCCCGGGATGACCACCACCACCACCACCACTCGCTGCCGGCGCCATAGCTAGCTGGCCGCACACGGATTTGTTCCCGGAAAACTCACGATTCTGTGCACCCATCAGCTCTATTCATCGCGATTTTGTGAGAAACACTACATCTGTACTCCAAGACCCAGACAATATCTTGTTTTGAAGTAAACAATTCGGATTTCGCCTACAATTGACGGTGAAGCAACGTTGTTGATTACTTGCTGTCCAGCTGACTGGTTTTCTGCGCAGCCCAGTACGCAAGCGACCCAAACTCTCGTACCGCACTTTTTTTTTTAAGGACCGTATCACTGACCAGGTCACTTAGAGTCCTACCCTGAAGGGCGAGGCGATATCCTGCGGGCATTGCCACAAGGGAGTACTTTAGAAGGTGTAGTGAGACTGACAGGGAAAGGTTGACCAAACAGCTCGTTTAGGTGTTAGGTATCCCTGATTCCACCTGGGGGAATCATTCTACGACCTCCGTTGGAGGGGAATGAATTTCTCAAGGCCTAGGAGTGTCTCGGGCATTAGGTAGGGTAGTGATTCAGTCCTCACTACGTGGAGAGAGTCATGGGGAAGGTTAAGAGAAAGAGGAAATGTTGGCAGCTTTCAGACGAGGAGGGACGGTGGACCGGAGTGCAGCAGGCACCGAAGAAAACTGCTCTCGAGGCTTCGCCACGTGCCTCTACCAGCAAGGCAGCAGACGTAATTGACCTAGAGGGGGCAGCATCAGTCTCACACCAGCCAGTGTCAGACAACCCTGGAAACACAAACCGAAACTGTCTCTATTTTCTGCTTATTACAACTTGTAATAAAGTTGTTACATCTTGGCTTAACGTGTTTATGACGTATTGGAACGTTGTTACAACTTGCTATATTGGTTGTTATAACTGGTTAGGAGGTGTTAAAACCTGCTCGAACGTTGTACCAACGTCGTAGTTTCGGTGTGTGTTTGGCGGGAATGCTTCTCTGTCCACAACACAGCCACAGGACAACAGTATGAGACAGGAGAGGACACCACCAGTCTCACACCAGCCAGTGTCAGACACTGTACCTCTCTCCACAGCCCAGCCACAGGACAACAGTATGAGACAGGAGAGGACACCCCCAGTCTCACACCAGACATCGCCAGACTCTGCACATCTTCCAAAATTCAAGATAATGCAGACAGACCACTTTCCTACAGCATATGGAGTAGTAACGGCAATGGAAAAAGAACAACCAGAGCTCAAGCTTTCCATTACAGTCAACCTAAAAGGAGAAATAATAATAGCACTACAAGACCCACAGACTGCAAATTACTTAGAAAAAGTACGGGTCCTGCAAGAGAACCTGTATGCTTGGAAAAGCTGGACCCTTCGGAAAGACGCACACGAGTCGTGCTTTTGGGATACCCAATCGACTTTCCCCTGGATCCAGTACTCGAACACAAGCAAATCCTGAATGCGGAACGATGCCGCACAAAAGTAGACAAGGCAGCGATATGTCAAGTTCTGGTGACCGTCATGGGACGTGTGCCGGAAACGTTCAGTCTTGGAAATTGGGGAACATACCGACAGAGACCATACGTCCCAGAACCCCTGCGCTGCTTCAGGTGTCAGAAATACGGCCACCATCAGTCACGTTGCACAGGACAGGAGAGATGCGGAGTGTGCAGCCTGAGACATCCAACCAAAGACTGCATAGCCAAGCACAAGGCAAACCGGGCCACAACAGCCAAATGTCCAAATTGTGGAGGCAAACATCATGCCTGGAGCTCAACCTGCTCTGCACGGAAAGAAAAAGTGCGGACAGCTCAGGCCAGGATACACACACAGACCAGCACCACATGCACCAACACCAACGTCTGGAACACTCGTGCACAGCCACAACAGACACACGCACTCAGAGCAAAATTTCCCGAATCTATTAATTCCAAATCAGAAAATACACAAAGGTGCTGCAGAAATACAGCAAATGCAAAAGGGCAAAAAACAATTGCTTTCGGAATCGACACACCAGATGTACAGTTTTACCGAGGTCCAGCTGAAACACATCGTGAAGATCATGGCAGAGACCACTATCGATTGCCTACAGATGACGCAGAACGCCTCACAGCGACAGACTCAAGAAATCGCTTGTGTGATAATGGACAAGATCGTGCAGCAGACCACAGTTACACAACAAATAGACAGTCTGAGACAAGACGAAGCACAAGTGGACAAACAACGCATCACGGACATACAGACTTCCAACAACAGTCGGGTAGTCAAGACACCAGAACGTCGACATTTACAAACGCAACTGGAAGTGGCAGTGGCCACCCACGATCAACAGAATCTTACAATACAAGTGACAGACAACAACAGCCCATGCAGTCTGATATGCAACAACACCAACGCAGACGTATTGAACAGCAGAGATGCACAGGTTCCAACAACACAAGAAACGGCCACGACCAATCAATGCAGTCCGACATGCAGCAATACCAATAACACAGTGATGGACCACAGTTATGGACAGATTCCACCAATGTCGGGGATGACCACGACCGATCAATGCAGTCCGATTTGCAGCGACCCGACTTGCGAGGTGGAGAATATAGAGGTTGATCCTGAAGAGTTCTCCTAGAACAGGCAACACCAACCGAAACCGTCGTCTGGCCATTACGAATACTGCAGTGGAACATACAAAGTCTTGGAAATAGAAACCACACACTTCGGGAGGCTGCAATCAGCCGAAAGCAGATATAATCGTTTTGGAAGAAACTCTTTTCCCAGCCACGAAATCCTTCAGATTAGCTGGATATCAGCACTATGTTATGCCGTATAAGCAGGGGAGACGAAGAGGATTATGACCTAGTCAGGAACAACACCATACCCAGCAAGAAAATAGACCCAGTTTCATGTGGGGATGGCGTAGAGGTATTAGCAGTAACAGTGGNAGAGATGAGGTCAAAAGCACTATTGGAGCTGGATGTGAGAAAAGCTGTTGGGCCGGATGGAATCTCGCATGGGTATTGAAAGAGTGTGCAGGAGCACTTTGCTTACCACTCTCCATAGTGTATAGTAAGTCACTGGAAACGGGGGACCTACCAGAAATATGGAAGACTGCTATGTAGTACCAATATACAAAAAGGGTGACAGACAAGAGGCACTGAACTACAGGCCAGTGTCCTTAACTTGTATACCATGCAAGGTGATGGAGAAGATTGTGAGAAAAAACCTAGTAACACATCTGGAGAGAAGAGACTTCGTGACAACCCATCATGGGTTCAGGGAGGGTAAATCCTGCCTTACAGGCTTGATAGAATTCTACGATCAGGTGACAAGATTAAGCAAGAAAGAGAAGGGTGGCGGACTGCATTTTTTTGGACTGTCGGAAAGCCTTTGACACAGTTCCCCATAAAGGTTGATGCATAAGCTGGAGAAACAGGCAGGAGTAACAGGTAGGGCGCTCCAGTGGATAAGGGAGTACCTAAGCAATAGGAAGCAGAGAGTACAGTGAGGGGTGAGACCTCAGACTGGCGTGAAGTCACCATGGAGTCCCACAGGTGACTCCAGCATTATACCACATATGTCAGACAATTGGAGTATGCGGCTCAGCATGGAGTCCCTATCTAGTCAGCATAAGACTAAACTGGAAAAGGTTCAAGGTTTGCCAGGGCTCGGTTTGGACCTATCCTGTTCTGATATACGTAAATGATCTCCCAGAGGGTATAGACTCATTCCTCTAATTGTTTGCTGACGACGCCAAAATTATGAGAAGGATTAAGACAGAGGAGGACAGCTTGAGACTTCAAGAAGACCTGGACAAGCTGCAGGAATGGTCGAACAAATGGCTGTTAGAGTTTAACCCAAGCAAATGTAATGTAATGAAGATAGGGGTAGGAAGCAGGAGACCAGATACAAGGTATCATTTGGGAGATGAAATACTTCAAGAGTCAGAGAGAGAGAAAGACCTGGGGGTTGATATCACGCCAGACCTGTCCCCTGAAGCTCATATCAAGAGGATAACATCAGCAGCATATGCCAGGTTGGCTAACATAAGAACGGCCTTTAGAAACTTGTGTAAGGAATCTTTCAGAACATTATATACCACATATGTCAGACCAATCCTGGAGTATGCGGCTCCAGCATGGAGTCCCTATCTAGTCAAGCATAAGACTAAACTGGAAAAGGTTCAAAGGTTTGCCACCAGACTAGTACCCGAGATGAGAGGTATGAGCTACGAGGAGCGACTGCAGGAATTAAACCTCACTTCGTTGGAAGACAGAAGAGTTAGGGGGGACATGATCACCACATTCAAGATTCTCAGGGGAATCGACAGGGTTGATAAAGACAGGCTGTTTAACACAAGGGGCACACGCACTAGGGGACACAGGTGGAAACTGAGTGCCCAAATGAGCCACAGAGATATTAGAAAGAACTTTTTTAGTGTCAGAGTGGTTGACAAATGGAATGCATTAGGAAGCGATGTGGTGGAGGCTGACTCCATACACAGTTTCAAGTGTAGATATGATAGAGCCCATTAGGCTCAGGAAACTGTACACCTGTTGATTGACGGTTGAGAGGCGGGGCCAAAGAGCCAGAGCTCAACCCCCGCAAGCACAACTAGGTGAGTACAACTAGGTGAGTACAGTTCAGTTCACACATGAGTTCAGTTCAGCCAGTAGCGGAGGGAGGGTCGCTGGGGTCATGCGCTACAATAAACGCCAATATTTTTGGGTTAATTAAGGCTACAGTGACAGATCACAGATCTAGGGATATCACAAAGCGTCTAAGCGCCGCAAATAGGAAAGAAAAAATACAGTGCTATGACTAGAACTTTGTGTTAAACAGTGAATTCACCAGACAGGCCACGTGGGAGGGCCCACGAGGCTTTGTTTACATATTGGGTCAAGTGATCAGTGGTACAGTGAATTGGTGAACTGTAACACAACAGACACACCGATACAGTGACCGACTCCAGAGATTTGTGTTAGATAACCAAGAACCGCCAACATCAATCTATGGGATTAGTGAATCACCACGTGGGAGGCGACGACGGAGCTCTTCGTCATCCAGTATCGTAATTATTCACCTGGTTGTGTGAGCGGGAGGCTGACAGATAGGTACCCCTCTCTGGTCAATTCTTCAGGTGCACAGAGGTAAAATATTACCAAATTCTTGTTCAGTATATCATATACATTTAAAATATCCAAGTGGCTCATTTTGGGTAGAGGTTGACATTTTATGCGACCCCTTTAACACACACACGCATGCACGCACGCACACACTTGTATGTTTTCAAGCACACACGCAAAAACAAACACACGCACACGCGCGCACACACACATACGTCCAGTCAGGCTAGAAGGGATTAACACCTTTCGTGGAAAGGGGGATGAAACCTCACTCGTAATCCACCCCCTCTCTTACCCCTTCTCTTACCTGCCATAATCTGAAGACAACACCTCACCCACCTCCTCTTAACCCCCATCCCATGCGCACACACACGTTCTCTCTGTTCTCTCTCTCTCTCTCTCTTGCTCTCTCCCTCTTGCTCTCTCTCTCCTGCTCTCTCTTGGTCTCTCTTGCTCTCTCTCTTGACAAGGGACAAAATGGCAGGAGAACGCAACAGGGACACGGGGAAGAGCCAAAGTGACCAAACAAAGGAAATGTTGCTGACATCAGCAAGGGAGGAGATCAAATCCCTCACAGAGAAAAATAAAGAGACCGAGCATCAGATTATCATCCACAGGGAAGCCATGCAAGCAGCTACCTCACAGGAAGCAACAAGGTGCACCACTCAGCTGCTGGAGAGAAAAAGATCAGTGGTAGTTGTAGGCTATTTTTTTATTTTTTAGAAATAATTTTTTTTAGTGTCAGGGTAGTTAACAAATGGAATGCATTAAGTAATGGTGTGGTGGAGGCAGACTCCATACACAGTTTCAAATGAAAGTATGATAGAGCCAAGTAGGCTCAGGAAACTGTACACCAGTTGATTAACAGTTGAGAGGCGGGACAAAAGAGCTAGAGGCCCCCACAAGCACAACTAGGTAAATACAACAAGGTAAGTACCTCCAGCTCAGTTCACCCTGTGTAGCTGTGGCAACAGGGCTACACCACCTCACGCTCAGTTCATCCTGTGTAGCTGTGGCAACAGGGCTACACCACCTCACGATCAGTTCACCCTGTGTAGCTGTGGGAACAGGGCTACACCACCTCACGCTCAGTTCATCCTGTGTAGCTGTGGGAACAGGGCTACACAACCTCACGCTCAGTTCATCCTGTGTAGCTGTGGGAACAGGGCTACACCACCTCACGCTCAGTTCATCCTTTGTAGCTGTAGTTATTTTGTGAATAACTGTATCAACTCCCGCTTGGTTCACCCTGACTGCCTATATGACTTAATGATATCCTTCTTGAAAAGTCCAATATAAAAAAGGCAGTTCCGTAATTGTTGTCGTGTGCAGATGGTTTGTTATTCATTCCTACAGCTGTACGCCTTTAATTGTATTCTGTCTGTGTACGGAATACAAATTGTGTAGCTTATGTGTACATTATGTTTACTCAGGGACAGTGGATGCCAGACACAGTAAATGTCAGAGACAGTACATGGTAGAGATAGTATATGTTAGAGACAGTATATGTCAGAGACAATATATGTCAGAGACAAAATATGTCAGAGACAGTATATGTCAGAAACAGTATATGTGAGAGCCAGTATATGTCAGAGACAGTATATGTCAGAGACACTATGTGTCAGAGATAGTATATGTCAAAAACAGTATATGTCAAAGACAGATTATGTCAGAGACAGTTTATGTCAGAGACAGTATATGTCAGAAACAGTATATGTGAGAGCCAGTATATGTCAGAGACAGTATATGTCAGGGACAGTTTATGTCAGAGACAGTATATATCAGAGACAGTTTATGTCAGACACAGTTTATGTCTGAGACAGTTATGTCAGCGACAGTTTATGTCAGAGACTGTTATGTCAGAGACAGTTTATGTCAGAGACACTATGTGTCAGAGATAGTATATGTCAAAAACAGTATATGTCAAAGACAGTTTATGTCAGAGACAGTTTATGACAGAGACAGTATATGTCAGAAACAGTATATGTCAGAGACAGTATATGTCAGGGACAGTTTATGTCAGAGACAGTATATATCAGAGACAGTTTATGTCAGACACAGTTTATGTCTGAGACAGTTATGTCAGCGACAGTTTATGTCAGAGACAGTTATGTCAGAGACAGTTTATGTCAGAGACAGTTATGTCAGAGACAGTATATGTCAGAGACAGTATATGTCAAAAACAGTATATGTCAGAGACATTTTATGTCAGAGACAGTTTATGTCAGAGACAGTATATGTCAGAGTCAGTTTATGTCTGAGACAGTTATGTCAGAGACAGATTATGTCACACACTCTATATGTCAGAGACAGTATATGTCAGAGACAATTTATGTTATTGACAGTTTATGTCACACATAGTATATGTCAGAGACAAGATATGTCAGAGACAGGATATGTCAGCGACAGTTTATGTCAGCGACAGTATATGTCAGAGACAGTATATGTCAGAGACAGTATATGTCAAAGACAGCTTATGTCAGAGACAGTTAATGTCAGTGACAGTATATGTCAGAGTCAGTATATGTCAGAGACAGTACATGTCAGAGACAGTTTATGTCAGTGACAGTATATGTCAGGGACAGTTTATGTCAGCGACAGTTTATGTCAGTGACAGTATATGTCAGAGACAGTATATGTCAGAGACAGAGTATGTCAAAGACAGTTTATGTCAGAGACAGTATATGTCAGAGATAGTTTATGCTGGAGACAGTATATGTCAGATTCAGTAAATGTCAGAGACAGTATATGTCATAGTCAGTTTACGTCAGCGACAGTATATATCAGAGTCAGTATATGTCAGAGACAGTATATGTCAGAAACAGTATATGTCAGAGACAGTTTTGTCAGAGACTGTATATGTCAGAGACAGTATATTTCAGAAACAGTTTATGTAAGAGACAGTATATGTCAAGACAGTATATGTCAGGGACAGTATATGTCAGAGACTGTTATGTCAGAAACAGTTTTTGTCAGAGACAGTATATGTCAGAGACAGTTTATGTCAGCTACAGTTTATGTCAGCGAGTGTATATGTCAGAGGGAGTTAATGTCAATGACAATATATGTCAGAGTCAGTATATGTCAGTGACAGTATATGTCAGAGACAGTGTATGTCAGAGACTGTTTATGTCAGAGACAGTATATGTCAGCGACAGTTTATGTCAGAGACAGTATATGTCAGAGACAATATATGTCAGAGAAAGTATATGTCAGAGACAGTTTATGTCAGAGAAAGTATATGTCAGCGACAGTTTATGTCAGGGACAGTTTATATCAGAGACAGAATATGTCAGAGACAGTTTATGTCAGAGACAATATATGTGAGAGACAGTTTATGTGAGAGACAGTATATGTCAGAGACAGTTTATGTCAAAGACAGTTTATATCAGAGACAGTATATGTCAGAGACAGTTTATGTCAGAGATAGTATATGTAAGAGACAGTTTATGTCAGAGATAGTTTATGTCAGCGACTGTATATGTCAGAGACAGTTTATGTCAGAGAATATATATATATGTCAGAGACAGTTTCATGTCAGAGACAGTTTTATGTCAGAGACAGTATACGTCATAAACAGTTTATATCAGAGACAGTGTACATCAGAGACAGTTTATGTCAGAGACAGTATATGTCAGAGTCAGTTTATGTCTGAGACAGTTATGTCAGAGACAGATTATGTCACACACTCTATATGTCAGAGACAGTATATGTCAGAGACAATTTATGCTATTGACAGTTTATGTCACACATAGTATATGTCAGAGACAAGATATGTCAGAGACAGGATATGTCAGCGACAGTTTATGTCAGCGACAGTATATGTCAGAGACAGTATATGTCAGAGACAGTATATGTCAAAGACAGCTTATGTCAGAGACAGTTTATGTCAGTGACAGTATATGTCAGAGTCAGTATATGTCAGAGACAGTACATGTCAGAGACAGTTTATGTCAGTGACAGTATATGTCAGGGACAGTTTATGTCAGCGACAGTTTATGTCAGTGACAGTATATGTCAGAGACAGTATATGTCAGAGACAGAGTATGTCAAAGACAGTTTATGTCAGAGACAGTATATGTCAGAGATAGTTTATGCTGGAGACAGTATATGTCAGATTCAGTAAATGTCAGAGACAGTATATGTCATAGTCAGTTTACGTCAGCGACAGTATATATCAGAGTCAGTATATGTCAGAGACAGTATATGTCAGAAACAGTATATGTCAGAGACAGTTTTGTCAGAGACTGTATATGTCAGAGACAGTATATTTCAGAAACAGTTTATGTAAGAGACAGTATATGTCAAGACAGTATATGTCAGGGACAGTATATGTCAGAGACAGTTATGTCAGAAACAGTTTTTGTCAGAGACTGTATATGTCAGAGACAGTTTATGTCAGCTACAGTTTATGTCAGCGAGTGTATATGTCAGAGGGAGTTAATGTCAATGACAATATATGTCAGAGTCAGTATATGTCAGTGACAGTATATGTCAGAGACAGTGTATGTCAGAGACTGTTTATGTCAGAGACAGTATATGTCAGCGACAGTTTATGTCAGAGACAGTATATGTCAGAGACAATATATGTCAGAGAAAGTATATGTCAGAGACAGTTTATGTCAGAGAAAGTATATGTCAGCGACAGTTTATGTCAGGGACAGTTTATATCAGAGACAGAATATGTCAGAGACAGTTTATGTCAGAGACAATATATGTGAGAGACAGTTTATGTGTGAGACAGTATATGTCAGAGACAGTTTATGTCAAAGACAGTTTATATCAGAGACAGTATATGTCAGAGACAGTTTATGTCAGAGATAGTATATGTAAGAGACAGTTTATGTCAGAGATAGTTTATGTCAGCGACTGTATATGTCAGAGACAGTTTATGTCAGAGAATATATATATATGTCAGAGACAGTTTCATGTCAGAGACAGTTTTATGTCAGAGACAGTATACGTCATAAACAGTTTATGTCAGAGACAATATATGTCAGAGGCAGTGTATGTCAGGGACAGTTTATGTCAGAAACAATTTATGTCAGCAAAAGTATATGTCAGAGACAGTTTATGTCAGAGACAGTATATGTCAGAGACAGTTTATATCAGAGACAGTGTATATCAGAGACAGTTTATGTCAGAGAAAGTTTATATCAGAGACAGTGTATGTCAGAGACAGTTGATGTCAGAGACAGTTTATGTCAAAGACAGTTTATGTCAGAGACAGTATTTGTCAGAGTCAGTGTATGTCAGAGACAGTTGATGTCAGAGACAGTGTAAGTCAGGGACAGTATATGTCAGAGACAGTTTATGTCAAAGACAGTTTATGTCAGAGACAGTATATGTCAGAGACAGTATATGTCAGCAACAGTGTATGTCAGAGACAGTTCATGTCAGAGACAGTGTATGTCAGAGACAGTGTATGTCAGAGACAGTGTATGTACACTGTCTCTGACACACACACACACACACACACACACCACACACACACACACACACACACACACACACACACACACACACACACACACACACACACACACACACACACACACACACACACACACACACACACACACACACAGAGTTAAGTTCACACATGTGTTCAGTTCAGCCAGTAGCGGAGGGAGGGTCGCTGGGGTCATGCGCTACAATAAACGCCAATATTTTTGGGTTAATTAAGGTTACAGTGACAGATCACAGATCTAGGGATATCACAAAGCGTATAACCGCTGCGAATCTGAAAGAAAAAATACAGTGCTATGACTAGAACTTTGTGTTAAACAGTGAATTCACCAGATAGGCCATGTGAGAGCACCACATGGCACAACACCTCACCCACCTCCTCTTAACCCCCATCCCACGCGCACACACGCACACACACACGTTCTCTCTGTTCTCTATCTCTCTCTCTCTCTCTCTCTCTCTCTCTCTCTCTCTCTCTCTCTCTCTCTCTCTCTCTCTCTCTCTATATATATATATATATATATATATATATATATATATATATATATATATATATATCTTTCTCTCTCTGTCTCTCTCTCTCTTACTCTCTCTCTCTCTTGCTCTCTCTCTTGACAATGGACAAAATGACAGGAGGACGCAAGAGGGACACGGGGAAGAGTAAAAGTGACCAAACAAAGGAAATGTTAACCCATGTTCTGGAGGAACTCAGGAGGGAGATGCCTGAAATGAGAATTATAATTAACAACCTGCAAAGTGAGCTGACATCAGCAAGGGAGGAGATCAAATCCCTCACAGGGAAAAATAAAGAGACCAAGCATCAGATTATCATCCAAAGGGAAGGTGGGAATGTTACATTTGAGGGAAATGCCTCTGTACCTGAAACATTTGCGGAAAGACTGAAAAAGAGCTCAGAAGCACTGGACACAGTGAGGGAGGTAGCCATGCAAGCAGCTACCTCACAGGAAGCAACAAGGTGCACCACTCAGCTGCTGGAGAGAAAAAGATCAGTGGTAGTTGTAGGCATCAAAGAACAGAAAGGATCCAACAAGTAAGAATGGAACAGCAAGGATAGAGAGACAGTACATGGGCTACTGAAGGGGTTACAGATGGAAGGGGCTGAACAAAACATTGAGAAGTTTTTCAGGTTGGGCTGGTGCAACAAGGACAGAATCCGACTTGTAAAGGTGGTGTTTACAAACGAAACCATGAAGGAGGATATTCTCGAAAGGAAGAGGCATCTGCAGCATGTGGAGGGATACAAAAAAGTATTCCTGCAGAGGGACAGGACGAAGGATGAGAAAGCCAGGGCAGCAGAGGCAAGGAGGAAGCACAGGGAGAGAGGAGCAAGCCAGGAAATCACAGCCCCCAAAACAACAGTCCCAGAGACAAGAGGGGAACCCGAAACCAGCATCCCAGCAACACCAGAGGGGAGGGCAACACCACCATCCCCCTCTGCATAGAAACCCTCCCTTCCCCTCACCCTAATTGCCTCCCCCCCAACCCCCCTCCCCCCCCCCCCAACCCCATTCTGACCCTGTCACCCCTTCCCCATTCCTACCATGTCCCCCCTCCCACCTTTCCCCCCTCCCCCTTCATCCCATACCCTCCCTATCCCTCCTCCCCCCTCACCCCGTATCCTCCATGTCCCCCCTATCTCCTTAACCCACACCCTACCTGTCCTCCCTTCCCTTAAACCCCAACCCTCCACCCTAAAATCTTCTGAGACCCTGCAAACTACCTCACAGATCTTCTCACCCACGGAACAGCTTCCCACACCAGCAGAATGCTCACCAAGAAAGGGACAAGAAAATGAACAGAAGAAAGTGAGCTTCAAGGCAATGTACACTAACATAGATGGGATTACAAATAAAACAAGTGAACTCGAAGAATGGGCATTAGAAGAAAACCCAGACATAATAGCACTCACAGAAACAAAGCTAACAAAACCATAATAAACGCAGTGTTTCCACAGGGCTACTATGTAGTGAGGAAAGAGAGAGAAGGGAGAGGAGGAGGTGGTGTAGCTTTGCTAATTAGAGAAGGTTGGAGTTTCGAAGAGATAGTAATTCAGAACTGTGAAGGTTTCAGTGACTACATATCAGGCACCATAGCAACAGGAGGACAGAAAATTATAGTAGTAGTCATATATAACCCCCACCAAATGACAGAAGACCCAGACAGGAATATGATAGAAACAACTTGGCCACCAACAATATAATAGAGAGAGCAGCTTCTGTGGCTAGCAGGAACAGATCCAGACTACTAATCATGGGAGACTTCAACCATGGGAAGATAGATTGGGGGAACAGAGACCCACATGGAGGCCCAGACATATGGAGAGCTACACTGCTGTATGTGGCAACAAGAAACTTTCAAAGTCAACACGTCAAGGGACCAACAAGAATGAGAAGAGGAGATGAACCAGCCTTGCTTGATCTGATATTTACCCTAAATGAGTCGGATATCAGGGAAGTTAAGTTGGAAGCCCCCTTGGGAATGAGTGATCATAGTGTATTGAGCTTTGAGTACCTGGTTGAGCTAGGAATTATCACTCCAAAAAAGAACTGGGAAACAAAGGGCTGGCGTACCGAAAGGGAAACTATGAGGAGATGAATAAATTCCTATGGGATAAACATTGGGACACAGAACTCGGAACCAAGTCCGTACAAGACGTGATGGACTATATCACTCAAAAATGTCAGGAGGCTGTAAGCAGGTTTGTCCCAGCCCGACAGGAAAAAACAGAGAAGCAAAGGGAGAATCCGTGGTTTAATGGGGAATGTATGAAAGCAAAGGCACTGAACAAAAGGGCATGGAGGAACTTCCATAATAACAGAACACCAGAAAGTAGAGAGAGATACCAGAGAACCAGGAACGAGTATGTTAGTGTGAGAAGAGCAGCTGAGAAAAGGTATGAAAATGATATAGCTAATAAAGCCAAGACCGAACCAAAGCTACTACACAGTCACATCAGGAGGAAGACAAGAGTGAAGGAACAGGTGATGAAACTTAGGATGGGCGAGGACAGGTACACAGAGAATGACAAAGAGGTGTGTGAAGAATTCAACAAAGGGTTCCAGGAGGTCTTTACAATAGAAAAGGGAGACGTCACGGCGCTAGGAGAGGTGGCAGCAAACCAGGTGACCTTGGAAAGGTTCGAAATTACAAGAGATGAGGTCAAGAAGCACCTATTGGAGCTGGATGTGAGAAAAGCTGTTGGGCCGGACGGAATCTAACCATGGGTATTGAAAGAGTGTGAAGGAGCACTTTGCTTGCCACTCTCCATAGTGTATAGTAGGTCACTGGAAACGGGAGACCTACCAGAAATATGGAAGACTGCTAATGTAGTACCAATATACAAAAAGTGTGACAGACAAGAGGCACTGAACTACAGGCCAGTGTCCTTAACTTGTATACCATGCAAGGTGATGGAGAAGATTGTGAGAAAAAACCTAAAAACACATCTGGAGAGAAGAGACTTCGTAACAACCCATCAACATGGGTTCAGGGAGGGGTAAATCTTGCCTTACAGGCTTGATAGAATTCTACGATCAGGTGACAAAGATTAAGCAAGAAAGAGAAGGATGGGCGGACTGCATTTTTTTGGACTGTCGGAAAGCCTTTGACACAGTACCCCATAAAAGGTTGATGCATAAGCTGGAGAAACAGGCAGGAGTAACTGGTAGGGCGCTTCAGTGGATAAGGGAGTACCTAAGCAATAGGAAGCAGAGAGTTACAGTGAGGGGTGAGACCTCAGAACGGCGTGAGGTCACCAGTGGAGCCGAGTACAGGGCTCTGTACTCGGATCTATCCTGTTTCTGATATACGTAAATGATCTCCCAGAGGGTATAGACTCATTCCTCTTAATGTTTGCTGACGACGCCAAAATTATGAGAAGGATTAAGACAGAGGAGGACCGCTTGAGGCTTCAAGAAGAACTGGACAAGCTGCAGAAATGGTCGAACAAATGGCTGCTAGAGTTTAACCCAAGCAAATGTAATGTAATGAAGATAGGGGTAGGAAGCAGGAGACCAGATACAAGGAATCATTTGGGAGATGAAATACTTCAAGAGTCAGAGAGAGAGAAAGACCTGGGGGTTGATATCACGCCAGACCTGTCCCCTGAAGCTCATATCAAGAGGATAACATCAGCAGCATATGCCAAGTTGTCTAACATAAGAACGGCCTTTTGAAACTTGTGTAAGGAATCTTTCAGAACATTATATACCACATATGTCAAACCAATCCTGGAGTATGCGGCTCCAGCATGGAGTCCCTATCTAGTCAAGCATAAGACTAAACTGGAAAAGGTTCAAAGGTTTGCCACCAGACTAGTACCTGAGCTGAGAGGTATGAGCTACGAGGAGAGACTACGGAAATTAAACCTCACTTCGTTGGAAGACAGAAAAGTTAGGGGGGACATGATCACCACATTCAAGATTCTCAAGGGAATCGTCAGGGTTGATAAAGACAGGCTACTTAACACAAGGGACACACGCACTAGGGGACACAGGATACTGAATGCCCAAATGAGCCAAAGAGATATTAGAAAGAACTTTTTTAGTGTCAGAGTGGAATGGAATGCATTAGGAAGTAATGTGGTGGAGGCTGACTTCATACACAGTTTCAAGTGTATATATGATAGAGCCCAATAGGCTCAGGAACCTGTACACCTGTTGATTGACGGTTGAGAGTGGGACCAAAGAGCAAGAGCTCATTCCACACAAGCACAACTAGGTGAGTACACACACACACATGGGTTCAGGGATGGCAGGTCCTGCCTTACAGGGTTACTTGAATTCTACGACCAGGCAACAAAAATCAACCCGTCCTCTTAAAAATAACGTCACTTTTCGCTCGTATGCGCGCTATGGCCAAATTTGGACGTAATTTGAAATGAAATCGACTCACAAAAGTGACGTTCTGTTCCGTTTTCTGTTTGAGTCGTCCGCCCTACGTGGAGAGGTTAGGAGAGGACACTTTAAATTAACGTTTTTCATAACGTTTTGAAACTTTATGAGAATTACCTGCCCACCTAACCTATCAGAGGACCCTTAACTTACTGTTGTTGAAAAAAAAATCTCAAATTTATTTTCATGTTTTTTTTTATTTTCATATTACGTCCAAATTCGGCCATACGAGCAAACGGCCAAAAGCGACGTTCTTTTTAAGAGGACAGGTTCCAAAAATAAGGGAAGAAAGAGAAGGGTGGGCAGACTGCATATTTTTGGATTGTCAAAGCCATTGATACAGTACCACACAACAGGCTAGTGAAAAAGCTGGAGATGCAGGCTGGAGTGAAAGGGAAGGTACTCCATTGGATTAAAGAGTACCTAAGCAACAGAAGACAACGAGTCTGTGTGAGGGGTGAGGTCTCAGATTAGTGAGACGTTACAAGTGGAGAGGAGGCCCGGGATGACAACCACCACCCCCACCACTCGCTGCCGGCGCCATAGCTAGCTGGCCGCACACGGATTTGTTCCCGGAAAACTCATGATTCTGTGCACCCATCAGCTCTATTCATCGCGATTTTGTGAGAAACACTACATCTGTACTCCAAGACCCAGACAATATCTTGTTTTGAAGTAAACAATTCGGATTTCGCCTACAATTGACGGTGAAGCAACGTTGTTGATTACTTGCTGTCCAGCTGACTGGTTTTCTGCGCAGCCCAGTACGCAAGCGACCCAAACTCTCGTACCGCACTTTTTTTTTTTTTTTTTTAAGGACCGTATCACTGACCAGGTCACTTAGAGTCCTACCCTGAAGGGCGAGGCGATATCCTGCGGGCATTGCCACAAGGGAGCACTTTAGAAGGTGTAGTGAGACTGACAGGAAAGGTTGACCAAACAGCTCGTTTAGGTGTTAGGTATCCCTGATTCCACCTGGGGGAATCATTCTACGACCTCCGTTGGAGGGGAATGAATTTCTCCAGGCCTAGGAGTGTCTCGGGCATTAGGTAGGGCAGTGATTCGGTCCTCACTACGTGGAGAGAGTCATGGGGAAGGCTAAGAGAAAGAGGAAATGTTGGCAGCTTTCAGACGAGGAGGGTCGGTGGACCGATGTGCAGCAGGCACCGAAGAAACTGCTCTCGAGGCTTCGCCACGTGCCTCTACCAGCAAGGCAGCAGACGTAATGGACCTAGAGGGGCAGCATCAGTCACACACCAGCCAGTGTCAGACAATGCTTCTCTGTCCACACACAGCCACAGGACAACAGTATGAGACAGGAGAGGACACCACCAGTCTCACACCAGCCAGTGTCACACTGTACCTCTCTCCACAGCCCAGCCACAGGACAACAGTATGAGACAGGAGGACACCCCCAGTCTCACCCAGACATCGCCAGCCTCTGCACTTCTTCCAAATTCAAGATAATGCAGACAGACCACTTTCCTACAGCATATGGAGTAGTAACGGCAATGGAAAAAGAACAACCAGAGCTCAAACTTTCCATTACAGTCAACCTGAAGGGAGAAATAATAATAGCACCACAAGACCAACAGACTGCAAATTACTTAGAAAAAGTACGGGTCCTGCAAGGGAACCTGTATGCTTGGAAAAGCTGGACCCTTCGGAAAGACGCACACGAGTCGTGCTTTTGGGATACCCAATCGACTTTCCCCTGGATCCAGTACTCGAACACAAGCAAATCCTGAATGCGGAACGATGCCGCACAAAAGTGGACAAGGCAGCGACACGTCAAGTTCTGGTGACCGTCATGGGACGTGTGCCAGAAACGTTCAGTCTTGGAAAGGGGAACATACCGACAGAGACCATACGTCCCAGAACCCCTGCGCTGCTTCAGGTGTCAGAAATACGGCCACCATCAGTCACGCTGCACCGGACAGGAGAGATGCGGAGTGTGCAGCCTGAGACATCCAACCAAAGACTGCATAGCCAAGCACAAGGCAAACCAGGCCACTACAGCCAAATGTCCAAATTGTGGAGGCAAACATCATGCCTGGAGCACAACCTGCTCTGCACGGAAAGAAAAAGTGCAGACAGCTCAGGCCAGGATACACACACAGACCAGCACCACATACACCAACACCAACGTCTGGAACACTCGTGCACAGCCACAACAGACACACGCACTCACAGAGCAAAATTTCCCGAATCTATTAATTCCAAATCAGAAAATACACAAAGGTGCTGCAGAATACAGCAAATGCAAAAGGGCAAAAAACAATTACTTTCGGAATCGACACACCAGATATACAGTTTTACCGAGGTCCAGCTGAAAAACATCGTGAAGATCATGGCAGAGACCATTATCGATTGCCTACAGATGACGCAGAACGCCTCACAGCGACAGACTCAGGAAATCGCTTGTGTGATAATGGACAAGATCGTGCAGCAGACCACAGTTACACAACAAATAGACAGTCTGAGACAAGACGAAGCACAAGTGGACAAACAACGCATCGGACATACAGACTTCCGACAACAGTCGGGTAGTCAAGACACCAGAACATCGACATTACAAACGCAACTGAAGTGGCAGTGACCACCCACGATCAACAGAATCTTACAACACAAGTGACAGACAACAACAGCCCATGCAGTCTGATATGCCAACACCCAACACAGACGTATTGAACAGCAGAGATGCACAGGTTCCAACAACACCAGAAACGGCCCACGACCAATCAATGCAGTCCGACATGCAGCAATACCAACAACACAGTAATGGACCACAGTTATGCACGGATTCCAACAATGCCGGGGATGACCACGGCCGATCAATGCAGTCCGATTTGCAGCGACACGACTTGCGAGGTGGAGAATATAGAGGTCGATCCCGAAGAGGAGTTCTCCTAGAACAGGCAACACCAACCGAAACCGTCGTCTGGCCATTACGAATACTGCAGTGGAACATACAAGGTCTTGGAAATAAAAACCACACACTTCGGGAGGCTGCAATCAGCACGAAAGCAGATATAATCGTTTTGGAAGAAACTCTTTTCCCAGCCACGAAATCCTTCAGATTAGCTGGATATCAGCACTATGTTATGCCGTATGAGCAGGGGAGACAAAGATTAATGACCCTAGTCAGGAACACCATACCCAGCAAGAAAATAGACCCAGTTTCATGTGGGGATGGAGTAGAGGTATTAGCAGTAACAGTGGATATGGCTAATATTGAGCTCCTCATATACAACGTTTACAAGCCCCCTAGACGTAAACTAGAAGCAGAGGCGGCGCTTGCCTTGGCCACGCAGGAAAATGTAATTATTGCTGGGGATTTTAATGCTCATCATCGAGAGTTAGGTGCGACTGGGCCAGCCAATGCTGATGGGCGCCATTTAGCTGCAGCTCTGCGAGATGTACCTGAAATTACACTTCTCAACACTGGGGAACCCACTCACATTCTAGGAGGGTCCCTTGATCTTACATTAATCTCAACAGCACTCAAGCATCGGGCGAAGTGGGAAGTAGACCCGGTGATCACCAGTGACCACTATGCTACTGTCACAACACTAAACATAGAACGACCTCCTACACCACCTGCACAACCTAGGTGGAATTTAAGAAAGGCCAATTGGAATATATACCAAGAAGAACTTGAAAATTGGTTTGCAACATACACGCCACCTGCGGATTTGAACATACACGAGACCAATCTGCAGGAAGCCATTGCAGCTGCTGCAAACAAAGCTATTCCAGTCATTATCACAGGAAACACAACACGGAGGAACTATTGGTTCTATAGTAGTGAAGTTAAAGAAAGAACCACAGAGTCAACATCTTCAGAAAACATCTGAAGAGAAACCCCACACCAGAAGAAGAACTCTGCTAAGAGCGGTGGTATCTGAAGCAAGACGCGTTTCTAGAGAAGTAAAGGAGGCAAGATGGTTTGAGTGGTGTCAAACTCTGAACGAACATAGTAGTCTTGGCAAGATATGGGGTCAGATTAAACTATATCAGGTCGACCAGCCCGACACAGGCATGTATTCAACCATTGCAGGAGGCTGAGAGACTTGCCCTCCAATTTGCAGAACGAACAGCTTCATATCAGCTTCCTGCTGTGGTCCGCAGGCAGCAAGAACAATTAACACAAGAGAGGTTGACAGTCATTCATGCGAGTATAGCTATAAATGACGAATGTGACTGTCCCTTCACCACACAAGAACTAATCAGAGCCAAAAAAGGTGGTAAGGACACTGCACCAGGTGCTGATACCATTACATACTCAATGATCGCACATGCAGGTCCTGCTGGAGAACAAGGAATATTGGACGTCATCAACGCATCTTGGCAGCAAGGCAAACTACCAACCTCTTGGAAGAAAGCAGACATCATACCGATTCCTAAGCCGAAAGAACCTGGCAATTACAGACCCATTTCATTAACATCATGCATTAGTAAAACTGCAGAACGGATGGTCTTAAATAGGCTACTGTGGAAGACTGGAGACCTGCATAAACACATATTGGCTTCACTAGAGGCGTAGGTACTGCCAACTGCATAGCCACATTACTAGGAACAGTTAACTCAGGTCCAGCTATAGTGATCTTCCTTGATCTAGAAAAAGCATTCGAACTTGCAAGCCCGCAAGCAATTTTACACACCTTAGTTAAAAAGGTGTAAAGGGAAAAATGCTAGCATGGATTCAAGATTACCTAAGTCACAGGTATGCCAGAGTAAAGTTGCAAGGACAAGTGTCGGACTACCGCTTGCATGAGAATGGGACTCCACAAGGAGGAGTCCTCAGTCCTAGTCTTTTTAACATCCTTATGGAAAAACTGTGTTACCATGACATTTACAGAAAGTGGTTAAATTGCTAAGCTATGCTGACGATCTAGCATTAGTCATTACAGGTCCTTCACTTCTCAATAAAGCACAAGGTGCATTAGATAACGTAACATCTGAATGCAGCGTTTTAGGCTAAAAATATCTGCACAGAAGTCTAAGGCAATGAGACTAGGCCCACACTCCAGACAGGCACCTACGCATTCAAGACATTACCTTCAGTGGGTTACACAATATCAATATTCGGAGTGGTGATAGATTTCAATTGACATTCAACAAGCAAATTTAATATCTAAAGGAGAAAGTAAAATCACGACTAATATAATGAGGGCAATCACAGGGCCCCGTCTAGGAGCGGACACAAAGTGTTAAGAATGTTTACATACACGCCATTCGTTCCCTAATTGATTAGCAGCGCCTGCCTTACTCACTCTTTCTCCTGGCCAGTGGGC
>WNGS01169382.1:0-10029 GCA_020271785.1 Procambarus virginalis
GATCCAGAAGCTTCTAGAAGGATTTCTCAATTAAAAAACTTTTGGAACATGATTCGACATCCGGTAGGGAATATAAATCAAATCCTTAATAAGAATCAATAGTACTATCCTGTACTACTTATAATCTTTATATCCTAAATCTCATTATATTATAATCACATCTTATCTCAATCATAAGTCTAGAGAGTAAAAATAATCTATCAATATTCATTGAAAGCTAACCCTCTCAAGGGAGAGAGGGGCATCTCTGGAACAAGGCAACCAACTGGGACGTCCCCGGTGAGAACGCGTTTGTTGACAAAAGAGGGCGACAAAGGAGTGAAAACGTACCACGGTGCCTTGCGGACATAATTTAGCTCAGGACACCTTATCGAATTATCTTTATCACCAGTGATTACTTTCGAGAACTGGGGGAGTACCTGGACAATATCTACAAGGAAAATTCCTAGAACATTTATATCTAATAAGTGTACAGTGGAGCACACAAAGTGATTCTGCCTCCATCTCAACTATCATCCTTCTGCAACTGCAATTAAGGACAATCACGTAGCAACGCTACTAGATCATCATACAGCAAAGCTGTGATATAAAATATCGTGCCTAACTCGACAAGAGAGAGTTATTCAGTCTGGCAAACTGTCAGACAGGCACCCCGGCAGTCAGAGAAGTATATTGAAGGTTATAACAGTAGTATATTAATTGGCCAATTGTATGCTTGTATAACTTTAATATTCCAACAAGTCTGTCTGTCGGTTATAGAGCGAGGCAACGCCTCATATTTCAGTATGTTTATTAATATTGTAGTGCAGCAGTTGAATCTTTAAGCACCAAACCACATGAGTGTCCATTGTGTGGTAAAAAGATTCATTTACGGTAAACAAAACTTCATGAGTGTCCATTGTGTGGGAAAAGATTTATTTATTTATTTATTTATTTATATATTTATCTATATATATACAAGAAGGTACATTGGGATTGTGAGGATACATAATATGGTAATTACAATCTTGTAAAGCCACTAGTACGCGCAGCGTATCGGGCAAGTCCTTAATCGAAGAAAATTTTTAGTAGGTAAATACTTGCAAAATTTATAAAAATGATAACAGTTACAAGGCAAGAAAAAAAAAGTTGAGAGAAAATTGTAGGTATATTAAAGCACATAGGTAGCTCAGATTGATTGCAATGACAGCTTGAATGGTACTTGACAAAAACTGGTAGGCACAATACAGCATATGGCTAGCACATAAAAGAAGACAGCAATGAACACAATGATAAGGTTGTTTGGGTTAAGTACATAAAAATTGGGAGATTGGGTAACAGTAGATACAGAGGAAATTTAAGCTCAGTGTAAGAAACTAAGAAAATGAAATTAGGTACTTTTTAGTTTTGCTTTTAAATAAGGCAAATGTTTGACAGCTTTTCAATTCACTAGGGAGTGAGTTCCATAGACTAGGTCCCTTAATTTACATAGAGCTGACTGACTGACTGTACTAATCAGGCTGACTGTACCTCTTCATATAAATTGAATATGATTATATGTGTATATATATACTTGAATATATAAATTAAGTTAATAATTGTTTGCTTAGTTATCTTTAATTTATTATATAAGTTCATTCCAAATCAATCAAAATCAAATCAAATGTTTATATAGGTAAGGTACATACATACAAGAGACGTTACAGAGTGATGGAGTTATAGATAGGGGTAGTACATACAATCCCTAAAGGCACTATTATGCAAAGCGTTTCGGGCATGATAAACTTAAATGACTAAGGCTTAATACTAATTGAGCATAAGGATTAAAATGAGTAGAGAACAAAATAAAAAAGAGTTAGGAAGGGGGGGAAACGTGGCTGAAAAAGCAGCACAAATACAAGTCGGTGGACAAAACAGCGTCATTTAAAACAAAAACAGACAATGGTTGACAATAGAAGGGTAAGGTAGGTTACAGGGAATTTATTAGGTATAGCTTGGTTTTTATCTTAAACTGGTTGAGAGAGATACAGTCTTTAACATGGTTGGGAAGGTCATTCCACATTCTGGGTCCCTTGATTTGTAAAGCATTTCTAGTTTGATTAAGTCGTACTCTAGGAATATCAAAACTGTATTTATTTCTGGTGTGGTGTTCATGGGTTCTGTTACAACCTTCTATGAAGCTTTTGAGGTCAGGATTGGCATTACAGTTCAGCGTTTTATATATGTATAATACACATGAGAGAATGTGCAGTGAGTTAATATCTAACATATTCAGAGATTTGAGTAGGGTACCGAGTGATGACTGGGGCCAGAGTTGGATATTGTCCTAATAGCAGCTTTGTGTTGAGTGATTAGAGGACGTAAATGATTTTGGGTAGTAGAACCCCAAGCACAAATACCATATTTGAGATATGGATAGATGAGGGAGTAATAGAGAGTCACCAGGGCAGGGCGGGGTACATATATCTGATCTTAGAAAGAATGCCAACAGTTTTTGAAACTTTTATTTTATTTTTTATTTTATTTATTTATATACAAGAAGGTACATTGGGAATGTGAGAATATATAATATGGTAATTACAATCTTGTAAAGCCACTAGTACGCGCAAGGTTTTAGGCAGGTCCTTATTCTAAGAAAATTTTAAGTAGGTAAATACTTGCAAAATTTATAAAAAAGAATGATAACAGTTACATGGCAAGAAAAAAAGATGAGAGAAAATTGTAGGTACAGTATATTAAAGCACTTAGGTAGATAAGATTGATTGCAATGACAGCTTGAATGGTAGTTGACAAAAATTGGTAGGCACAATATAGCATATGGCTAGCACATAAAAGAAAACAGCAATGAACACAATGATAAGGTTGTTTGGGTTAAATACATAAGAATTAGGAGATTGGGTAACACTAGGTACAGAGCAAATTTAAAGCTCAGTGTAGGAAACTAAGAAGATGAAATTAAGTACTTTTGGGTTTTACTTTTAAATAAGGCAAAAGTTTTACAGTTTTTCAATTCACTAGGGAGTGAGTTCCATAGACTAGGTCCCTTAATTTGCATAGAGTGTTTACACAGATTGAGTTTGACCCTGGGGATATCAAAGAAATATTTGTTTCTGGTGTGGTGATAATGGGTCCTATTACATCTGTCCAGAGAGAGTTTCAGAGCATGGTTTGCATTTAAGAACAGGGTTTTGTAAATGTAGTTGACACAAGAGAATGTGTGGTGGGAGTTAATAATTAGCAAGTTTAGGGATTTACACAAGAGAGCTGAGTGTTGTCTGAAAGCAGAGTTAGTTATTATTCTGATAGCAGATTTTTGCTGGGTGATGATGGGCTTAAGGTGGTTTGCAGTGGTAGACCCCCATGTACAGATACCATAATTAAGATAGTGGTAGATTAGTGCATAATATAGTGAGAGGAGAGCAGAGTTAGGAACATAATACCTGATTTTGGAGAGTATACCAACTGTCTTAGAGACTTTCTTAGTTATGTGTTGAATGTGGGTGCTGAAGTTGAGTCTCTTGTCTAGGAATAGGCCAAGAAATTTGCCATCATTTTTATTACTGATGTTAATGTTGTCTATCTGTAGCTGAATTGCATTCGATGATTTGCTTCCAAATATGATGTAGTAAGTCTTTTCGATGTTTAATGTTAGTTTGTTAGTTGACATCCATAAGTGGACTTTTTTTAATTCATATTCACAATATTATTTAGTGTATGTGGGTTGAGGTCTGAATAGATAAGGGTAGTATCGTCAGCAAACAATATAGGTTTGAGAATATTAGAGACATTAGGCAGATCGTTTATATATATAAGAAATAGAAGAGGTCCTAAGATACTGCCCTGTGGCACTCCAACGGTAATTGGTAGAGTGGAAGAAGTTGTATCATTGATGGTTACATATTGGTGTCTGTCACTAAGATAGGATCGGATGTAGTCAAGGGCAAGGCCTCGGATTCCATAATGCTGGAGTTTAAGTAGGAGGTAGTTGTGATTAACAGTATCAAAGGCTTTTCTTAGGACAACGAAGAGTCCAATCGGAAACTCATTTTTGTCAAGGGCTGAGTTGATTACGTCAAGGAGACTAATCAAATCAAATCAAATCAAATCAAGTGTTTATTTAGTTAAGGTACATACAAGAGATTTTACAGAGAGTGATGGAGTTATAGATAGGGCTAGTACATACAATACCTAAAGCCACTATTATGCAAAGCGTTTCGGGCATGAAAAACTTAAATAACTTAGGCTTAATACTAATTGAGCATAAGGAATAAAATGAGTTGAGAACAAAATAAAAAAAAGTTAGGAAGGGGAGAACATGGCTGAAAAAGCAGCACAAATACAATTCGGTCGACAAAACAGCGTCATTTAAAACAAAACAGACATTTGTTGACAATAGAGGGGGTAAGGTAGGTTACAGGGAATTTATTAGGTATTGCTTCGTTTTTATCTTAAACTGGTTGAGAGAGGTACAGTCTTTAACATGGTTGGGAAGGTCATTCCACATTCTGGGTCCCCTGATTTGTAAAGCATTTCTAGTTTGATTAAGTCGTACTCTAGGAATATCAAAACTGTATTTATTTCTGGTGTGGTGCTCATGGGTTCTGTTACAACCTTCTATGAAGCTTTTGAGGTCAGGATTGGCATTACAGTTCAGCGTTTTATATATGTATAATACACATGAGAGAATGTGCCGTGACTTAATATCTAACATATTCAGAGATTTGAGTAGGGGTACCGAGTGATGTCTGGGGCCAGAGTTGGATATTGTCCTAATAGCAGCTTTGTGTTGAGTGATTAGAGGACGTAAATGATTTTGGGTAGTAGAACCACAAGCACAAATACCATAGTTGAGATATGGATAGATGAAGGAGTAATAGAGAGTCACCAGGGCAGGGTGGGGTACATTATATCTGATCTTAGAAAGAATGCCAACAGTTTTTGAAACTTTTTTCATATATTTAGAATGTGTCTCTGGAAATTCAGCTTGTGGTCAATGAGAATGCCAAGGAATTTGCCATCTAATTTGTTACAAATTTGGGTATTGTTCATCTTGAGATTTATTTGATTAGAGGATTTATTGCCAAACAGAATATAAAATTTTTGTCAATGTTAAGGGTGAGTTTGTTGGCAGTTCGCCAAAGATGGACTTTATTTATCTCAGTATTTACTGTGGCATTTAGAGCAAGGGTTTCAGGACTGGAGTAAATGAAGGTTGTGTCGTCAGCAAATAGAATTGGTTTGAGGTGTTGGGAGGCATTTGGAAGGTCATTAATGTAGATGAGAAAGAAGAGAGGGCCAAGTATGCTGCCCTTGATTGATTGATTGCTAAAACTAATGATTGCATCGTTGGTGCTCTTTTGGGACCGGAAGCCAAACTGGCAGGGGTTGAGTATGTCGAATTTTACGAGGTAGGAATAGAGCTGTTTGTAAATATTTTTTTCAAATATTTTGATAGAATGGGTAGATTTGATATTGGTCTGTAATTGTTTATGTCCGCCAGATTGCCTCCTTTATGGACTGGCGTTACTCTTGCTTTTTTGAAGATATCAGGGAAGGTGTGACACTATAGATTTGTTGAACAGTAGGGCTATGGGTGGGTCAAGGGCATGGGAAGCTCTCTTGTATACAATGGACGGAATTTCACTGGTGTTCCCTGCCTTGGTTTTTAGAGAGTGTATGATGGACACAACATCTGCCGGGCTGATTGGTGAAAGGAGAAGATAGTTTGGATAGCTGCCTGAGAGATATGTGTTAATATGTGTCTGAGTCTGTGGGATTTTACTGGCAAGATTAGCACCAACCGATGAAAAGAAACTATTAAATTCATTTGCCATTTCTAAATCAGTTGACGGTATATCCCCATCCTTGTAGAGTTTTATTTGATTATGTGAGTGTTGTTTAGTTCCTAGGATACTAGAGATGGTTTTCCAAGTGCTTTTCATGTTGCCTTTGCTTCATTGAATCTATTCACATAATATGCAAGTTTTGCCTTTCTTATGATACTGGTAAGCATTGATGAGTACCTTTTAGCTACTTCCTTTGAAACTAGGCCAGTCCTAAGTTTCTTTTCATATTCATGTTTCTTGTTGATTGAGTTGAGAATGCCACTTGTGAGCCATGAGGAGTCCCACCTGAGCTGCCGTAGGGTGCAGACGTGTCGTCTGGCCGCTCCGGTAGTTTGGGGAAGTTGCAGTTTTTCGCTTGCAGGGGGTGTGGGTGTCTCTACCCTCCCTGCTGACTGGTGTTGACGTGGCGCTTTTACGATGAGCAGCCATCTTCCCGCTGTCGAGAGGGAAAACTCAGTGGGGTTGGAGTTTACCTGCCGTGCAGGGTATCCGCTCATAGAGCAGGTCATGTGTGAAGTGCTACATGTCCCGATCGAGGAAGTCTACGGGGTTAAGCTGGTGACTGCTCGCCGGGCAATAATCAAGTTTGTGGGTGAGGTGGAGTACCGTGGATTTCTCCGGCGGTACGAGGGCCGTACCTTGAAGTTGGTTGATGGCACAGGGTCTGTGGCCGTTTCTGACCGGAGTGGTGCCGTGACATATGTGAGCGTTCATGGGGCCCCCATGGAATTCCCTGAATCCCTTCTCCGACGTTTCTTCCAGAGATTTGGATCCATTGTCAGTTTGAGGATGCACAAGCTATCTTCTGGCAAGTATGCGGGATTGAAGACGAACATTCGTACCCTCGGAATACGCCTGAGGTCGGACATTCCATCATCTGTCCGACTTCTAGGGTACTACATGCGAGTGTATTATGCCAGGCAACCCCGTACTTGTTTCCGGTGTGGCATGTTGGGGCATCAGGCTGCCGGATGCACTGCAGATCCGGTTGCTCCGGTCAACTTGTTCCGGGAAGAGGATTTCCCACCGCTCCCTCTGGAGGAGGTCTCCGGGGATGAGGAGGTGAGCGTTGTCAGGGTGTTCACGGTTCGTGTGGGTTAAAGCAACGGTAGACTGGATCTCCTCTCGAGGTGGTTGCTCTGATACTAACCCTTACCCACCGTCGTTCTACGGGTCTTCCCTCGATCCTCTAGGCTCTACTGCGCGCCCAGGAGAGTACCCCCAGTCGATCTCACAACCGGCCTTACGTTGAAAGATGAGTGGAGACACAGATCGTTCCCTCAATCTGTGGCCCGCCCCGGCAGAGAACTATCCCACAGCCTTCAAGGTCGCCAACTGGTGTTTTTAGGTGTCCAGTAACACAGCAGTGGTGAGGTGTAATTGTGGTAATTGTGGTAAGAGCAATTTCGACTAGTTTGGTCTCAGGCAAGTAATTACTTCTGTCACTCTTCTATTTCCTTTTGGCGGTCACAAGATAAATGGAGGGGATGATATCAAACACCAAAGAGTTTTGGTATTTTTCTTAAAAGACAACGAGAGACATATATGCATCAAAAAAAACATATCAGGATCAATGTATAACAGCTGCTCAATCCGCAGCAAATAATCCGGAGCACACCGGATGGTAACATCCGGCAGCGCCACGCGTCACCTGTCAGATATCAGCTGATCGGGGCCCTCGCGACCGTGAGAAAAGACTAGTACTTGTTTTCTAATTCTGTCATGATCCCCGTTTATTTAACTTTTCGCAAAACACTGTATTTAACATTCACATGACATACTTATGATTCCACTGGGTTGCGATACACCACTTCACTGGTCTCGCAATTAATATCTTATTCTCACTGCAAGTGATTTTCCACCGTACCAAAAGATTCAATATTCTTAACAATATTTACTGTGAATGCGCTCACTTGATCACCGTACTGTTCTTTAAATCTATACTTCCTCTTAAAGAGATATCACTGGCAAACACTTCACGTATATGAGATTATTCAGTACACAGGCATATACATTGATAAATCTGGATCAAAACACAGGCATATATATATATATATATATCATGGAGATCAATACACAAGCATTTATATATGTAAATCATGGAGATCAATACACAGGCATTTGTATCAATAAATCATGGAGATCAATACACAGGCATTTATATCAAAAAATCATGGAGATCAATACACGGGCATTTATATAAAGTCTGGGCTCATAGCCTAACACCAAATCTGGTTTACTACTAATATATATAATAATAATTATCACAGGAAATGAATTACAGTCACAGTAAATTCCTTAATGAATCCTGGTGCTTGCACACACCCACACATAGATATATATGTAAACTGATACTGTGAGTACTCTGGGTAGCCTCACCACACACTGTGCTCTCTGTGACTTAGACTCAGGTGAGACTTGCTCACGACATATAAAATATTCTGACAAGTATCTATAGCTAACTAAAGGGGAAATGGGAGGGTAACTGTAAATACCTACTTCACCTATCCTAGGATGACAGTTGGGTTGTAGCTCCTGGTCCGGGCTCTCGCCTCGTACACCCTCCAGAAACACAAGCCAACGCCTTAGGATGTTCGCGTCTCGCCGCTTTCTGTACACTGCAGGTCCGTGCTTCTCCTCCAGTTCGTTGCAGGGTTGAAGTCGGTCTCCTGGCCATCAACTTTCCTCCCAACTACGGCAGCCAGCCTACGTCTCGGCGGTCGTCGTACGTTTCCCAAATAGTCCCTTGTCACTGTACTCCCAGAGGAACTGCCTCTCACCACTACGATGTCATTGTGAAGTTATCAGCCGTCCCAGATGATACTGCTTAAGCTCCACACGCACAGCACCCGACTTCAGAGCACTTGAAGGTCACTACACTGTCAATTCCCTTGTCGTCTAGGCATGTCACTAGGTATTTGGGAAGACTTCTCGACGTGCTTGCATCTAACTGTTGACTCGTAGGGTTCCACGTAGGTAGGGTTACTGTCAAACTTGACAGGATCGTTGATCACACGTTCAACCTGGTTGACAAGGCGGTCAACCCGGTTCACTCACGGCAGAATGGCCCAGCCACTAAACTGTCTCCTATTCTGGTGAACTGTCAAGGACGTTGCACACGTCGATGCCTGGCCCACTTCTTGCAACGCACCTGTCCCTGAGCACTTGTTGCTCAATATTCTGTCAATTCCTTATCTGAGCCACATCTGGGTTGCAGGAAGACCTCACAGAGTGCGCGCTAACAACTGGAGACGCTTATATCCACCGGAGCTCGGTAATCTGTCACTCAAACAGGATGACCGGTCGCAAGTCCTGCCTCTCGGACGTGTCGTGTGAGACTGATGGCGCGAAAGCGCCGCTACGGCTGGACTCCCCCTGCCTATGTGACGTCACATTTTTCTAAGTAGGTTTTCATTGGTTCCCAGTGCCACGTCGCTGACGGTGACCAATCTGGCGACACTGACGTCACACAGTTTTGGCGGGAGACCAGAGCATCCAGCGCCATATTGGCTTCCTAAAGGGCCTATCCCACAGGCCAAAATATTCTTCTTTCACGAATTTCTCGGCTCATCGAGAATACTACTCTCTCCCACATATGTTCAACTGATGCCTGCAACGTAGAGAACGCTCGGGAATAGTGGACATGACTCTTACAGCAGGTGTGGGAGAATTAGAAGGGGGGAAACACCGTCACATACCCCTCCCCTTAAAATAAGAGTCATGTCTGGTCAGTGTAAGCGGGACTAAGCATCTGCGACTACTTGGTCCTTGCCACTGAAAAGGTTGACTTCCAGCCAGTATTGCAGCCGCCAATGTGTGACACTCCTCATGTGTCTGTAGACCGTCTTCAAGGTCATCCTTGGCGTCCACTGCTTATCCATTACGGACCGAGGGCTCCACACCTCGTGTCCGTTCACCGGCTGGAACTGTGAGAAGCTTAATGGTTCTGCCACTGCTTGACAAACGACCAACAAAACAGGGTCCACCGTCTCTTCCCACTCGTCTTCCTGCCCTTTGCAGAACATTCTCAGAATCGTTCGAGTGGAGTGGACTCTTCCGATCGCCCCTTCGACTGCGATCGGTAGGGCGACGACCGATCTGCATCACTCCCCAACTCGTCACTGTTCGTCTGACACATTCAGACCGGAATATACTTCCACTGTCAGCCTGATTTCCCTGGGCCTCCTCACCCAAGAGAAAAGTT
>WNGS01169383.1:35279-47533 GCA_020271785.1 Procambarus virginalis
AACTTTCGTCGATAGCTTTCTATGGAGAGAAGGTAGGCGTCCAACACAGCTTGTTTCAGGGTGGTGTAGTCGTTTTCTGATGCCAAAGTGCTGAGTGTGACTGCTGCTCTACTGTTAAATGTACTCGGAGAAGGGTAGCCCATTGGTCGTTCAGGCCAATTAAGTTGATCAGCAAGGGTCTCAAAAGTGGTGAAAAACACATCAACCTCCGTTTCTATGAACGGGGGCATTAACTTACTTGCATGGGAGACATTGAAACTGGGAGGAAGGCTAGCTGCCGCTTGCTGGAGTTGAGCTTGGTGTGCAGCGTCCCTCGTGAGTTCTCGGTCACGACATTCTAGAATTGCTTCTGCCTGCCGTTTGTCGTGTTCACGTTGTATCTCGAGTCGCTGTTTGTATAAGGCCAACTCACGTTCACTTTCTTCTTTCTTCAGTGCGGCCTCTTCTCTTTTAAGGCGGATTTCTCTTTCTTGTTCTTCCTTTCTGATGTTAGCTTCACGCTCTTGTTCTTCCCTTTAGATTGCAGCTTCACGCTCTTGTTCTTTCCTTTTGATTGCAGCTTCACGCTGTTGTTCTTCCCTTTTGATTGCAGCTTCACGCTCTTATTCTTCCCTTTTGATTGCAGCTTCACGCTCTTGTTCTTCCCTTTTGATTGCAGCTTCACGCTCTTGTTCTTCCCTTTTGATTGCAGCTTCACGCTCTTTTTCTTCCCTTTTGATTGCAGCTTCACGCTCTTGTTCTTCCTTTCTGATGTCAGCTTCACGCTCTCTGATTGCAGCTGCTTCCTGTTGTTGCTCCCGCTCGATCTTAGCAAGTTCCAGCTTGAGCTTTATTGCTGTCAAGTCATGTTTATCTGAAATAGTGTATTGTTCATGAGTATCAGAATCTATCTTCCCTTCATCCAAAAGATAATCTAAAATTATATTATTTATGGTATATTTGTTGGCACCAGGTGGAACTTCCAATTGATACTCGTGTGCAAGAGTTATCAATTCGACCCTTTTAGCGTGACGCAATTTCTCTATTTCACCTTCTGGATTTGCCTTGAAAGCTTGTAGGCGAAACATTGTGAAAATATAGCAAAATAAAGGAGACACGAATATACAGTGAGAATATGGTGAATGTCAGAAACAGGAAACGTGGCAACTGATACCTATCCTGTGGGGAATTATTAATAATTAAAGTTAATTCAAGATGGTAAATGAATAAGGTCGCAGGAAATCTTGTACCTGGTACTCACTGTGGGAGGATAAAGGCAAGAAAATCCTACTAATTAGTGGAAACTGAGTTTAAAAGACAAGTGAAACACTAAATGGTTTCAAAGAAGTTAGGTAGTACAAAATGTAGTCATACCTTGCCGAGTCACTATAGAACATAAGCAAGGTACCCACTGAAATTGAATATGGTATTTACAGAATTAGCGAACTTTGTGCTCAAACGAAAGAACGCCAATTCCCTATCTTGGGTAAATACCATCAATCTGACCGACGAGTAGGGGTGCGAGTGTCAACTGGTGACGAGAACTATCGGCGAGGTCCCAACTCGCCAATAATAGTTCGTGCTAGAGGATCTATAGCCTTCTTTTTCCTCCTAGAGTCGGATTGCAGAATTTAGGTGCTATTGACCCGGAGACAGACCACAGTACCAGGGTACCTATGTGATAATCTGTCAAAAATGTGAGAAATATCTGGGGACAAAAGATGTTAAACACGGTTGATAACACGGAAGGGGGAGACGACCAATTAAGAGTATGACTGCGGCCTACAGTCACCACGTAATCCAAAGTTGTCTCACACTCACCATATGCTACTCCCGTAATGCACAATATACACAGCACCATCTAATAATAAACGTGATTAATGTAAATATTGAAAGCAAGGGAAATGAAAGCCAAGTACGCTTACCACAATTACCAATACCTGAGTGAAGCTCCGTGGACAGGCCCCCAATTATATGTGACGGTAAAGTAGTGGAGTATGGTGGTCGGCAGTCTTCCACTGGCAGATGTTAAGGCCAGGCCACATAAAACAAAAAAAAAGTAAAAAAAAGGAAAAAAAAAGAATGACTGCGTGTTGGATAATCTGTGGTAAGGTAAGGGAAGAGACATAAAACACAATAATAAACAATGCTCTTTAATAACACTAAGAAACAAATTGAAATAAAGGCAAAGTCTTGGCGTAATGGTGCAGAACAACAAGTGGAAAAATAACTGAACATAAAACTGAGTTACGTTAAAGGGAGGAGAAGTGACATGAAATAACAAGTAAAATAATATTAGTGCTGGGAATATATGCGCTAGCTATAAACCTCTATTTGATCACACGAGGTGAGTCAACCTAGGTGTTCACAGCAAGAGCACAAGATATATTCTGGCTGGTAGGGCTGCTAGGGACTCCAACATTGACTGGCGAGGAATGTGATTGGCGTGGAGCGGGAGTGGTGTGTTGTTGAACGGCCAATCAAAATGCAGGACGGCCACAAGTCGATAGTTTGGCTGGGAGCAGCAGTTGGCAGGTCGACCAGGTGTGCAGAAGTGGGGGGAAGGAGGGAGTTGCAGGTGCGTGTGGCTGTCTTGATATATACGTTAAGCCACTATAAAACGTATCTTGCATATTGTAGAGAACGGGATGAAGGAAGGAAATAGCAGGCTAAATCTCTGGGAAGAGATTATCGTCACAGTCTGTACTGCCCCCACAAGGTGAGAGTCTGTCGATGGTGCTCCCCCGATAGCCTCGTCGTCTACCATACTTTTACTCCTGAGCTTCATGTACTTATCACACGACATATTCTCGCTAAACCTCACAACCTAACCCTACCTGGGGAAAACAAGCACAGTTCTGATCCCGACAAGCGATTGCTGTGAAATTTTAACACAACCCCGATCTCAACAACTAATCACTCGCTCAATAATCTCCGAAGGTATACCCTAACCTTTTACGTTAAACCTCTTGAACATCTAGACCGGAACTACCCTTCATTCAAGTCGTTCACCGCGTTCCACAGCCCCAGTGAAAACCATAAATCACCTACGCCTGTTGACAGACGATGACAGCTATCGGCGTCTCGCTGACTACGCTCCTCCAATGAATGAATCCTTAAGTCATATCATCCTCTTCTCTCATTCATAAAACTAATACGCACCCAATAGAATACACGACGGCATCGACAACCATTTATTACTTGTGAAAAACCACTGTATACGATGTTGAATAAAAAAAACATATGCGCAATTATAAACCACATAGAAGGTTACACTAATTATTAAATGACCAAATTATTAGAATAAACTTGATAAAAAAAATGTAATTAATTTCCACTATATTTATTTGACACTCGAAGATGACTGGTAACGCAATTATAAAAAAATTAAAGTAAGAATGTCTTATCTCTAAATGCAAGACCAATATAAATCAATGAAAAATATTGATAATTACCGCATTCTTGAACTAAATATATTGAAATTATACAGTGAATATTATCGTGAAAGGAACTACACTGAATTTATTGAAAATAAGTCAGTTTCAACTCTGTTATATTTATGAAAATAATCAAAGTCTTGTATTACCAGCGCACAATTAATACAACACTTAACGTTAACTGAATTTCTCAAATTTTTCTTGTAAATTTTAGGCACGCTAGGAATGAATGACGTTATCGTTAATTTAACACTGGCGCGATGTTTATATCTTCAACAATTATTAAATTCTTAACGGCCGACGCTGACAACGGCGCTCAGATATAATTATATGTATTTATTAATTAAACAAAAATTAATGATAAATTACTTATTTACGTTGCTGAATGAACTCGATGTTTACATAGTATACACTTATTCACCGCCAGTCGCGTTGTAGAATACTGAGAGATTAACACTGAAGGCCGCGACACTCACAGCTACAGTCAGAGTCGCGCTGAATCTCAATTAAAAATTAGTAATTATTTTCCCAAAAATTATAAATTAAATACTGGCGCGTAGTTGACTTGTTACTTTACCCGAATATAACACTCGCTAACCACTTGGACACGTTGGTAAGTACACAAAAATTAAAAGCGCGCACACTCTCACGAAGCCGAATCCTCAGAAAGTAGTCTCTGCACTAATTCTTAATTAACCAAGTATTTCTTTTCTAAAAATTATAAAATTAAATTCCGACGTGTAGTTTGCTTATCACTTGAACTGAATAACTACTCGCGAGACACTTAGACACTTGGTTGAGCGCAAACAATTACAGACCGTTGTCTCACTGAGCGCTGAGTAAAACCACTAGAAAATTCAGAGTCCTAACGCTAATTCGCTTAAATGACCAAAAATCGACTTTTGGTCTCTCAAAGTTCTAACTCGGATCACTTTAATCGTACACTTGAATTAACACTGACGACATGATGATCGTATGGCTAGACACAAAACTAGAATTTATTCTCAAAACTAAGAATTTCCAAGCGACATTGAAAAATGTCATCACAAAAATTTTCCACGATTTCACTAAGTCTTTCACTGATTTCACTTTATTGCACTGCACTTGAAAACAGTAAAACCACTCACCTTATTAATTCTCGCAGAGAATTAATGCCGCACAACATGAAAACCAAAACTCCAGACTTCCTTAAAATATCATGTAACAAAAGTACTTAGAAAAGAATAACGCTTATATACGAGAATTACTTAAACAAGGGGGAACACTTAACTAACGAAGGGATGCTTAACTTGAAAGGGAACTTAATATACAGGGAACTTAATTTAGTACTTAAGGAAATCTCGATTTAACCTATAACCGTCCCATCCCGGCCCGCCCTGTTGCTTTTATAAGCCTAGGTAACCACATCCACCTAGATCCCGACAGTACCAAATAATCCCGTCCTTCGCGGTCAACGGTTAGACTAGATAGCGGAACGACCGACGGATCTAACTGTCCGACACCACCGTAATTCTGTTGCTAGAGAATCTACTAGGCCATCCCTCAGTGAACTCTTGGTACCTTCATGGCTGTACCGTAAAAACCTAGCGATTGGGTCGCCTAACACGCCCTCGGGGATAATAATTAGCGTTCTAATACTTCCCCGCCCCGACAATTCGAACCTAGAATTGTTGCTGCGAAAACCACCACGCAGCACCCTTGTCCGTAGTTGCAGAGGGTCGAGGAAAATAGTGCCCTTTCCAACTACCCAAGGCGGCCTCCACTCTTTACTGCTTACTTAGCGCCTACACTTAACTACTTACACTTAAACTACCAGCCCCTCACGACGCTAGAATCGCCTACTCTATGCAAAACGCACTACATAGGATTACCGTCGACTCTATCTCGTGGGCCCTGGCTGCACTCACACATTGTAATCACCCTGAACCATCTGTTGTAATAATTCTCTGTACTCTCTGATCGTCTCTCTGACCAAAGTGTAATTCTCTTTCTCTCTTCACTCAATACCCCAGCTTAACACTGTTACAGTCCAGTATGACCCCTCACTGGACTGCCACGAATATAAACTGAATATTAAATGAGGACATAACAAGGATAGGGGTTATTAATTTGTTACTAATTATAAAATAAAAAACATTAAAACACTGCCACCACCTTCCCAACATAAATGAATGTGTCTAAAATTATTGATCCCCAGGAAGGAAAGGACTCAATAATCAGGGGACTCAAAGGGCACGTAAATGAATCTTAATGGATTAATACTGTAGTCTTACTGAACTGAACGGGAGATTCTAGAGCGACTTTACTATTCATAAGATGGAGAACATGGGGGGAATTTCTAGCACAGCAAATGAAAATAACAAGAATGAATAACACAGACATTAATCAAAGGGAATAGATAACTAAACAAAATGACATTAAAATTATTTTATTATTGGAACTGTATATTTAAATCAAAATTGAAACATAGCCTACTCTAAATAAAAAAAAACCTATGAGGCAATGGAATGTAGTACTAATATACACACCACTAGGTGCACAATTACCTTTAATACTGCAGCTTGCCAAAGGATGTTGATTGGCTGCCCGCCGGTCACCTGACCATGTACCTCAGTTGAGGCCCCAAGACACACTAACTATTCTTTATTAAAACGCTTACCAGTGGGACAGGCTCCACCCCCTAGTTCCTAGGCCCAAATTAACTCTGCCTATCGCAAGCCTTTGGCCAATGGATTTAAACATAACTAGGTGAGTCTAGAAACCGGCCACCTCCATAGGCCTACAAGTCTTTAACCAATCCGGATCAGGTTTGACCATAAGGGTCAATTCCTCTTGACAGAAAACTCCAAAAACTGGGAAGACACCTACGACTTTTCTGAGGGAATGCCGGCTGGGCACCCACGTGTAACTTGAGATCACAAGTTTATTGGCCCTGGGGTACTATTTTCAATTCTTCACTGGACAGATGGACAGGAGGGCAAGGGGAGCAAGTGGCTTCATGCTGTTTATGACCATGAGGGTTAGACCGTGACAAAAGACAGGGATGACCCAAAGGGAGGGAAGGCAAGCGAGGGAAGGGAAGGGAAGGGGAAGAGGAGGGAGAAGAGAAAGAGGGAAGGGGCTATGGTGTGCATATACCATTACAAGAGAATTCTGCGGTTAGCTAATATAACAGCTGTTACAGTGGTTGTCCGTGTTCGATCGTGTGCGTAGCGACCATGGCAAATGTTTATACATGTAGGAGATATATTTTATTGTGACAGTGAACTCAAATAAGAGGTTAGAGAAAAGAGAACAAGCTAGAGTGAGCAGTGATACATTCACCCTCGCGAAGATCAATGCATGTCTGAAGGGGGAAGCCCCCGAGCCTAACTGCTGGGGCAGTGCCCCCCCCCCCCACCAAGCGACCCGTCAATACATATTCTCAGATTGGCCTCGCCCAAGATAGGGAAGTACTGTCGCGCCGACGCAATAGTGTTTAAAGAGATGTCGGATGGAGGAGTTTTATTTTCTGTGAATACATTTAATTGTGTTTTGTTAGGAAAACGTTTATTATGGCATTCTAATGAATTTGCAGGTTTGTGTAGGAGAACTGCAACGTTTGTATGGGAGAGCAAGAACGTTTCTGAAGGTGAAGTAGGACTTCTAGTGAGGAATGGAACTTCGTGGACCTAGTGAATCTTCAAGTTGTGTAGGGAAGGGAAAGGGAAGTATCAGGGGGGGGGGAAAGCGCCAAGCCATTACGACTATATGGCACTTGGAAGAGGTCCGGATAAGGATTTGGGATGGGACGGGGGGGGGGGGGTTAACAGGAATGGTGCCCAACCACTTTGACGGTCGGGAATTGAACGCCGACCTGCATGCAGCGAGATCGTCGGTCTACCGTCCAGCCCAATTGGTTGAGTTGTGTAGGGAGCTGCACGTCGTTTGTGTGAAGTGTTTGGAGAGAACTTCATTGACCTTTAAGGAGGACTTCATTGCAGCTGATTGGAGGTGCTGCAGGGGTGCCTTACATATTTTGAGAACCCAGATGGTGATTGTAGTAGGGGGACAGCAAGTAATGGAATAGAGGATCATAAGGATCTTGATATCTAAGGAAGTGCTTGAGTGCATTTTTGGCATGAAAGGCGCAGTGCAAGGTGAGAGATTGATGTTTTTTATAAAGTAGGAAATATATAAATGTTATATGTGCCATGTATTGCAACCTAAAGCAGTGAAGGAAGCAGAAGGCTGTGGACTGAAGTTTAAGCAGCAGCCTGATGCAGTTATAGGTTGGAGACATAAGGTGACATTAGAGTGTTATCAGTTGGTAGTATCCTAAGAGGTGATTGTATGGTTTTATAACCATTTCCTTTATGTATATTGTGTATGTTATAGTCTATTAAATATTATGTTTGTTAGCTGGTTTTTGCTCTTGTCCTGATGAGGCTTCCTTGTTAGAGAGAGAGAGAGAAAGACACGGCTATAACTTGGGTAATAATGGACTATAACCAATTAAGGGGGATTGAGAGATCATCCCACAGTAAGGAGAGAGCGGGGAGTCACGGCGGCTCGTGAGCGGGTGTGTACACATGACAACTAGGCAGTGTGAGCCGCACCCCTGAATAATGGTGATGCTGATCTCCCTCTCCCTGAACCGGAGGCTTACCAGGGTGATGTTCTAAATAATTGCAAGCACTCCAGTGTTCAATGCTGGTCGACCGACGGTTGCAGGAGTGTGGCTACCGAGGTCGGTTGCTCGTTCTGTCAGGGAGTGTTTGGGACCTCTGTTCGACGGTAAGCGAATATCAGGTTGGTCCTAAAAACCAAGTTTAAGTGCAGGAATAAAGAAACCTCTCCCAACTTCCCTCCACACCCCATGATAAGGCTGACTCCAAACACAATTTAAAATGTAAATACGATAGAGCTCGAGACGCTCAGGAATCTGTTCACCAGTAGAATGTCAGTTGAGAGGCGGAACCAAAGAACCAAAAGTTCAACTCCCACATGCACAACTAGGTGAGTATACACACACACACAGGTTTAGAAGTGTGTACTCGCCTAGTTGTGCTTGCGGGGGGTGAGCTCTGGCTCTTTGGTCCCGCCTCTCAACTGTCAATCAACTGGTGTACAGATTCCTGAGCCTACTGGGCTCTGTCATATCTACATTTGAAACTGTGTATGGAGTCTGCCTCCACACATCACTGCCTAATGCATTCTACCTGTTAACTACTCTGGCACTGAAAAACTTCTTTCTAACATGCCTGTGGCTCATGTGAGTACTCAGTTTCCACCTATGTCCCCTTGATCCCTTACCACCAGTGTTGAATAGTTTATCCTTGTCTACTCTGTCGATTCCCTTGATGATTTTGTAGGCAGTGATCATGTCTCATCTTTCTCTTCTGTATTCCAGTGTCGTAAGGTGCTTTTCCCGCAGCCTTTTCTCGTAACTCATGCCTCTTAGTTCTGGGACTAGTCTAGTGGCATACCTTTGAACTTTTTCCAGCTTCGTCTTGTGCTTGACAAGGTACGGGCTCCATGCTGGGGCCGCATACTCTGGGATTGGTCTTACGTATGTGGTATACAAGATTCTAAACGATTCCTTACACAGGTTCCTAAAGGTTGTTCTGATGTTAGCCAGCCTCGCATATGCTGCAGACGTAACTCTCTTTATGTGGACTTCAGCAAACACGTTTGGTGTGATACCAATTCCTAGATCTTTCTCTCTCTTTCCGTTTCAATAAGTACTCCATCTCCTATTCTGTATCCTGTGTCTGGCCTCCAGTTTCCACCGCCTAGTTTCATTACTTTGCATTTACTCGGGTTGAACTTTAGCAGCCATTTGTTGGACCATTCATTCAGTCTCTCTTGGTTATTATGTGGCCTCCTACTATCACCCTCTGTTTAAATCATCCTCATAATTTTTGGATCATCAGCAAACATTGAGAAAAACGATTCTATACCCTCTGGGAGATCATTTACATATATCAGAAACAGTATAGGGCCAAGGACTGACCTCTGAGGGACTCCACTTGTAACGTCTCGCTAATCTCAGACCTCACTCCTCACACTGACTCTGTTGCTTAGGTACTCCTTTATTCAATGGAGTACCTTCCCTTTTCTCTCCTGCCTGCATCTCCAACTTTTTCACTAACCTCTTGTGTGGTACTGTATCAAAGGCTTTCTGACAATCCAAAATTTGCAGTCTGTCCATCCCTCTCTTTATTGCCTATTTTTGTTGCCTGGTCGTAGAATTCAATAACCCTGTGAGGCAGGACTTGATATCCCTGAACCCATGTTGATGCTGTGTTACAAATTTCTTTCACTCCAGATGTTCCACTAGCTTTCGCACAATCTTCTCCATCAGCTTGCATGGTATGCAGGTTAGGGGACAATGACCTGTAGTTCAGTGCCTCCTGTCTATCCCCTTTCTTGTAGATCGGGACTACATTAGCTGCTTTTCAAATTTCTGGCAGTTCCCCTGTTACCAGTGATTTTTTATACTTTATGGAGAGTGGCAGGCAGAGTTCTTCAGCTCCTTCCTTTAATATCCAAGGGGAGATTCCATGTGGGCCTATAGCCTTTGTCACATCCAACTCTAGTAAACACTTCCTTACTTCCCCGCTGGTAATTTCAAACTCTTCTAGTGGTTGCTGGTTAACTATTCCCTCTCTTATCTCTGGGATTTCTCCTTGCTCTAAGGTGAAGTCCTCCTGGAATTTCTTAATCAGTTCCTCACACACCCCCTTGTCGTTTGTAGTGAAACCTTCTGTCCCTATCCTTAATTTCATTACCCGTTCTTTTATTGTTGTTTTTCTCCTGATGTGGCTATGCAGCAATTTAGGCTGAATCTTTGCCTTGCTTGCGATGACATTTTCCGTATTGTCTTTCTGCCTCTCTTCTCATCCTGATATTCATTCCTGGCACTCCGTTATCTTGCTCTGCTCTCAAGTGTCATATTATTCCTATAGTTTCTCCACGCTCTTTTACTTTTCTGCTTAGCTAGCCTACATCTAAACCATGTGTTTCTCATCTACTGCGTGATGTAGTCTATCATGTCTTAGCAGTCTTTTCTCTGAACTCTGTTTCCCATGTTATATCTGCTTGGAATTTTTCTTTCTCCTCATATTTTCCCTTTCGGAATGCCAGCCATTTGTATTCAGTACCCCTCCTCGAGTTTAATAACCCATCTTCAACCAAGTACTCAAAGCCCCTACACTGTTTTCGCTCATTCCTACTGGAGCCTCGAAGCAGATTTCTCTTATGTCGGAGTCATTCAGAGTGAAGACTAGGTCGAGTCTCGCTGGTTCATCGTTTCCTTTCATCCTTGTGGGTTCCCTGACTTGCGGGGTAAAAAGTTTCTAGTCACCACCTCCTATACTTTGGCTCTCCTTCTATCCTCGCATCCATACGATTCTTTGTTCTCCCAGTCTATCCTTCCGTGATTGAAGTCCCACATGATGAACAGATGGGATCTATTTCTACAGGCAGCAGAAGCTGCCGTCTCAATTATTGTGTTAACTGCCATGTTGTTGTTGTCATACTCTTGACTGGGTCGTCTGTCATTTGGTGGAGGGTTATATATCACTGCTACTACTATTCTTGGTCCTTCCATTGTCATGGTGCTTGTTATGTAGTCACTGAATCCCTCACAGCCCGCATATCCATCTCCTTGAAATTCTATTCCTTTCTCATTAGTAGGGCCACTCTGCCTCCTCCCCTACCTTCCCTCTCTTTCCTTATTACTGTGTATTGGGGAAAATCAGCATTCGTTATGATTCCTGAGAGTTTTGTTTCAGTGTGTCCAATTACATCTGGGTTCACTTTTTGTGCTCTTTCCCTTAGTTAACTTGCGTTACTTATGATCCCATCAATGTTCGAGTACAACACCCTGAAACGGACTCTCTTCTGCTTCTCCTCTGGGGGTTGGGGGTGGACCTGTGGGATCTGGGGTGTGCGGGAGCTGGGAGGATCTGGTACGGGGAGACTGGTGGAGGAAGAAGGGCTTGGGGGGGGAGGGGGAGGGAAGGGTGAGAGAGGGAGGGTTGGGGGGAGAGTGAGAGTGGGAGGGTTGGGGGTGAGAGTGGAAGGGTTCGGGGGGGGGCAGAAAAGGAGGGAGGGCATGGGGGACGTGGGGGGAAAGGAAGGGCTGAGGGGGTGAGGAAGAAGGGAGGGTTTAGGGGAGTGGTAGAGAGGGGAAGGCTTAGTTGGGGTGGGGGAAAGTGGTGGGCCTAGTGGGGTTTGGGAGAATGGAGGTCATGGGGGGTGGAGGAGATGGAGGGCATGTGGGAGAAGGGAGGGCTTGGGGATGGAGGAGAAGGGACGTCATGGGGAGAGGGGAGAGTGGAAGGAGGGGGGTGAGTGAGGGGAGGGTGGCTAAGGTAGGTACTTAGTGGGGGCTGTCAGGGGATGGGGCAGGTAGGTGGGGCATACCATTCTACCCACATTCTGTTGGGTAGAATGTGGAGGTGGTGCCCCACTCCCTGTGGCTGTTGAACTGTTTGAGGAGGGTTCCCCTCTCCCCTCTGGGATTGTAGGGTTTAGGGTTGTGGTTCTCTGATTCCTTTCTCTCTTCCTGCGCTCTCTCTCCTAGCGTTTGCTGCCCTCACTCTCTCGTCCCTTGTCATATCCCCCTGCAAGAATACTTTTTTGAACTTCTGTACATTTGCTAGACCTCTCTTCCTTGCTAACATGTCCTCTTTCGTGTTCTCGCTCATGAATACCGGATATTCACTCATGAATACCAAATATGAGTAGAGAGAAAAACCTGGGGTTGATATCACTCCAGACCTGTCTTCTGAAGCCCATATGAAGAGGATAACATCAATGGTATATGCCAAGTTGCCCAACATAAGAACG
>WNGS01169384.1:7214-30615 GCA_020271785.1 Procambarus virginalis
CCTGTCCTCCTGCTGGAGCGACCTGTCCTCCTGCTGGAGCGACCTGTCCTCCTGCTGGAGCGACCTGTCCTCCTGCTGGAGCGACCTGTCCTCCTGCTGGAGGGGTGGAGCGACCTGTCCTCCTGCTGGAGTGACCTGTCCTCCTGCTGGAGGGGTGGAGCGACCTGTCCTCCTGCTGGAGTGACCTGTCCTCCTGCTGGAGGGGTGGAGCGACCTGTCCTCCTGCTGGAGTGGTGGAGCGACCAGTCCTCCTGCTGGAGCGACCAGTCCTCTTGCTGGAGCGACCAGTCCTCCTGCTGGAGCGACCAGTCCTCCTGCTGGAGCGACCAGTCCTCCTGCTGGAGCGACCAGTCCTCCTGCTGGAGCGACCAGTCCTCCTGCTGGAGTGGTGGAGCGACCAGTCCTCCTGCTGGAGTGGTGGAGCGACCAGTCCTCCTGCTGGTGTGACCTGTCCTCCTGCTGGAGTGATGGAGCGACCTGTCCTCCTGCTGGAGTGAGGGAGCGACCTGTCATCCTGCCGGAGTGAGGGAGCGACCTGTCCTCCTGCTGGAGTGAGGGAGCGACCTGTCCTCCTGCTGGAGTGAGGGAGCGACCTGTCCTCCTGCTGGAGTGAGGGAGCGACCTGTCCTCCTGCTGGAGTGAGGGAGCGACCTGTCCTCCTACTGGAGTGAGGGAGCGACCTGTCCTCCTACTGGAGTGAGGGAGCGACCTGTCCTCCTGCTGGAGTGAGGGAGCGACCTGTCCTCCTGCTGGGGTGAGGGAGCGACCTGTCCTCCTGCTGGAGTGAGGGAGCGACCTGTCCTCCTGCCGGGGTGATGGAGTGACCTGTCCTCCTGCTGGAGTGAGGGAGCGACCAGTCCACCTGCTGGAGTGAGGGAGCGACCTGTCCTCCTGCTGGAGTGAGGGAGCGACCTGTCCTCCTGCTGGAGTGAGGGAGCGACCTGTCCTCCTGCTGGAGTGAGGGAGCGACCAGTCCACCTGCTGGAGTGAGGGAGCGACCTGTCCTCCTGCTGGGGTGATGGAGCGACCTGTCCTCCTGCTGGGGTGATGGAGCGACCTGTCCTCCTGCTGGGTGATGGAGCGACCTGCCCTCCTACTAGGGAGATGGAACACCTGTCCTCCTGGTGGAGTGATGGAGCGACCAGTCCTCCTGCTGGAGTGAGGGAGCGACCTGCCCTCCTACTAGGGTGATGGAGCGACCTGTCCTCCTGCTAGGGTGATGGAGCGACCTGTCCTCCTGCTAGGGTGATGGAGCGACCTGTCCTCCTGCTAGGGTGATGGAGCGACCTGTCCTCCTGCTAGGGTGATGGAGCGACCTGTCCTCCTGCTAGGGTGATGGAGCGACCTGTCCTCCTGCTGGGTGATGGAGCAACCTGTCCTCCTGCTGGGTGATGGAGCGACCTGTCCTCCTGCTGGGGTGATGGAGCGACCTGTCCTCCTGCTGGAGTGATGGAGCAACCTGTCCTCCTGCTGGGGTGATGAGCGACCTGTCCTCCTGCTGGGGTGATGGAGCGACCTGTCCTCCTGCTGGGTGATGGAGCAACCTGTCCTCCTGCTGGGGTGATGGAGCAACCTGTCCTCCTGCTGGGGTGATGGAGCAACCTGTCCTCCTGCTGGGGTGATGGAGCAACCTGTCCTCCTGCTGGAGTGATGGAGCAACCTGTCCTCCTGCTGGAGTGATGGAGCAACCTGTCCTCCTGCTGGGTGATGGAGCAACCTGTCCTCCTGCTGGGGTGATGGAGCAACCTGTCCTCCTGCTGGAGTGATGGAGCAACCTGTCCTCCTGCTGGAGTGATGGAGCAACCTGTCCTCCTGCTGGGGTGATGGAGCAACCTGTCCTCCTGCTGGGGTGATGGAGCAACTGTCCTCCTGCTGGAGTGATGGAGCAACCTGTCATCCTGCTGGGGTGATGGAGCAACCTGTCATCCTGCTGGGTGATGGAGCAACCTGTCCTCCTGCTGGGGTGATGGAGCAACCTGTCCTCCTGCTGGGTGATGGAGCAACCTGTCCTCCTGCTGGGGTGATGGAGCAACCTGTCCTCCTGCTGGGTGATGGAGCAACCTGTCCTCCTGCTGGGGTGATGGAGCAACCTGTCCTCCTGCTGGGGTGATGGAGCACCTGTCATCCTGCTGGGGTGATGGAGCAACCTGTCCTCCTGCTGGGTGATGGAGCAACCTGTCATCCTGCTGGGGTGATGGAGCAACCTGTCATCCTGCTGGGTGATGGAGCAACCTGTCCTCCTGCTGGGGTGATGGAGCAACCTGTCATCCTGCTAGGAACATCACTTTACCCTCGTAATATTCAACAAATCTGATTAATTAAAAAGTTATCTTATATAATCCTCGACTTACATTAATGTTATATCAATCATTACTTTTTATACTATTGAATCTAAAATTATCATGAATATTTTCATGCTGAAAGCTGAGGGCTCAGAGCCTTATGGGTGCTACGTGCTGGTGTTTACCTGCTCCAGCGAGGAATGAGTCTTCAATAGTAGTCAAAAACTAAGTATATTCTGCCGTTATGTCGATGACATATTGTTATAGTAAAAGGCTTAAAATAACTGATTGGTCTAGAAGTAATTGGTAAATACAATTATGTACTGTATATAGGACCAATATGACTGTTAGATTTGACATCTGCTGCATACCGGTATTGCGGTCTCAAAGGGAAACAAATTCCTTCCAATTCACATAAAAAAACACAAAATCCAAACAAAAGCGGATTTTTTAAAATCATCACGCTGAAGGAATCCAATACGCGATATACATTTTTTTTTGCATTCGCTCTCTTTAGATAAATCTCTATTGAAAATATCCTAAATCGATACAAATGCATTGGTAAGGGAGGTGGTTGGCCGCTTTAACGAGACGGTCGCTACAACCGTGGAATAATCCGCAAGTTTTACGGCCGCTCCAACTCTGCGTCAGCCTGGTATTGTGGCACCTCTGAGGTATGGTGCCATCTGTGGTGACGGACGGGGNATCACTGAAATATAAGAAAAACAGTTAAAAAATGAAATGAAAATATGAAAAAAAAATATAAATATAAACTATACTCACGAAATCAACGGTATGATAAACAACACAGCTCAGTTCCAATGCAATTCACACAAAATAATTATATCGAAATGAAAATAAATCAAAATCTATGAAAATTCAATTTATCAATGCAATCAGAAACAATGAAATGGAATTGTAACATATTTAGTATAGCATGTGTGTTGCTCCTACATGCAACAGATGGCGCTGTTTTCAAGAAAAGCATAGTTTTACCTGTCACAGGTGTGGCATCTATATTTATACTTACGAAATGAACAGTATGGTAAACAACACAGCTCAATTCCAACTCAATGTCACATAAAATAATTCAATAAAAATATATAAATCGAAATCTATGAAAATAAAATTTATAAATGCAGTCGGAAACATTGAAATGGAATTCGTGACATATTTAGTATAGCGTGCATGTTGCCGTTATGTGCAACAGATGGCGCTGTTTTTCAAAAACGCATGTTTTTACCTGTCACAGGGGTAGCATCTATATAGTAGGTATATAAAAAGATGCGCCTATTCGAATGCAACGATGTGTCAAAATTTCAAAGCAATTGGTGAAGAACTTTCGGAGATTTCTCTCACATGCAAAACACAGTTTTTCAGAAAAAAAATATTTTACCATCACAAACGTGACATCTACATAGTATGTATATATAAACCTGCTCGGATGCGAATGGAATGTTGTGTAAAAATTTCAAAGCAATCAGTGAAGAGCTTTCGGAGATTAGCGACTTTGAACAAACGAGCATTTCCATTTTTATTTTTATAGACTAGCTGTACCCGCAACGCTTAAATGGGAAGGGAAGGTAATTATCAGGGGGAAAGCGCCAAGCCATTACGACTATATAGCACTGGGAAGGGGTCAGGATAAGGATTTGGGATGGGACGGAATGGTGCCCAACCACTTGGACGGTCGGGGATTGAACGCTGTTTCTAATATGTTTAATTTCACAATGCTTCTGGGTATACAATATTTTTTGTTGTTCCATTGTCTGTGGAGATATAGAGATTGTCTGGTTTGCCGACTCTAGACCAAGCAACATATAATTGTCCACGTGAGAAGAAAACCGTGTCTAGATATAAACTGCACAATTCTAAAGATTGGCCCTGAACTTTGTTGATGGTGATTGCAAACGCCAATCGAATTGGAAATTACAATCTCTTAAATTGAAATGGCATAGCTGTTGGAATCATAGGAATGCGAGGAATGAGGACATCTTCCCCTTTAAAAGGTCCTGTCAGATTGTTGCTTCGACGACGTCGCTGATTATTTTTTTTTACTGCAAGCCGTGTGGCGCTGCAAAGTTTTGGCTGGTTGATATTTCGCAACATGATAATTAGCACGCCTATTTTCAATTGCCGTACGTGTGATGGTATCCCTGGCAGATCGAGTGAATTAAAAAATTCTGTTGGATAATTAACCGCTTCATCTGCTTCCTCAACAGTGTCGACGGACTTGTATGTGACTGCCTCGATTTGGATGTTAGACTGAATAATATTGTTAAAGTCGTAGACGTTTGCTCTTGGCCACAAGAACAGCTCGTTCACTCAGCCAATCGTGATTCTAATAATTGGCTTCAATATTGGGAAATACTTTTTCAATCAATTCTTCTTTTGACGTCACTAAATTGCAGAAGTTATGAGGCAATGAAATTCGTCCTGAGGTCAGATCAACCGGCACGTTTACGTTCCCAATTTCTAGAAATTGATATGAAAATATCTCAGCTGATGGATCGTTTTGCAGTAGCTACATAACTACACGCATATTTGTAGTTAATTTAAATGTCTTTACATAGCGCCACAAAGTAGAGTATTTCAGGCAAGCATTTATTTCGTCCGCTGGTGTCGCTCGAGGAATTACAGGTAATGTTTGCCTGAAGGCTCATGCAAGCAATAATAATGCGTACCCAAATGGTCTGATGTTTCCACGCAAATCTTGCAATGATCAATCAAGAATCTCGAACGGTTTTTGTGGGGCGTTGTGCATTTATCCCAAACTATAAGTTTGCATTTCTGCAATACTTTTCCCATGCCGGATGCATTGCAAATGTTGCACGACGGAGTTTCACTGAATTGCATGGTCAATGGCGATTTCAAAGTAGTAGTAGCATTTCTTCCACCTGGTAGCAATGTCGCAGCAATTCCGTACGACGCAAGAGCTAAGGTTATGTCATTTTGGGATGGAAATGCTGCCAGAATCAATCTAATTAGGAAGGTTTTACCAGTTCCTCCTGGCGCATCTAAGAAGATTTCTCCAAACGCGTTATTGACAGTTTGAATTATTTGATCGCTAAGGCCTTTTCGCTCAAGCGTTAGCCAAGGAATATTTGATTAAACATACGACAACAGATCACCCGTGTTGTAATTTTGTTCACGACGCAATTCTACGTGGAACGAAGTAGCAGCAGACCGATTCGATGATGGCATTTCCAACTGATTGAGAACTTTGTCTGCGATTTCTAAGCACAAGTCTTCAATCATTATAATTGGAGATTTATAATTGGAGACTTCATTGGAGATTTTTGCTGTAAAACCCATGTTCATATTTCAATTTTCTTTTCGTATTCGACGGATAATATCTTCAGCCATGTGTGATTTATCCGTCGAATACCCAATACACAATACGCAATCCTTATCCCATAACTCTGTTGGAGATAACAGTGAGCCGGTGGTCAATATGATTGCAAACATTGCACGAATTTGATTTAGATGTGACGTGTTGGACGCGTCATTAATGCCTACATCCCAGTGTTGGTCGTTCTCCAATAAATTCCGAGCTTGACATGCACTACGGGAAGTGGCATGTGTTACGCCGTTTTTTTTTTTTTTTTTTTGCAGGGATATTCCTGCGCGGGCCCTAAGCATCTGGCTGGCCCACTAAGTGTTGCTTGTTTCTGTTTTACTTGGGCGGAGTATGAGTATTTATGACTCGTATGGTCGCTTTAGTAAGATTTTGCCATATATGTTTAACAACTTCTTCTGCTATGTTGAATCTAAATTGAAATCTTAATGGGTTTGCAACTGTGCACTGTGTTAGATAATGTTCTAGTGGTCTGTCGGGTATTTCTCCAAAGTGTTGACATTTCCTCTCATTTTCCGGAACTTGTAAGGCTATTTCCCATGCACATGGGTATCCAAGCCTGATGCGATGTAAGTGCACTTCTGTTGCTCTGCTGCTCCCTTTCATCAAACTGTTACGCCGTTGACAACTCTCAATGGCTGGAAAGTCGTTGGAAGAGGCATATTTACCAACAGCTTGCGAAGAAAGAAGCATTCATCCTGATTAGGTTGCATGGTGTACAATCTGCCTATCGTAGTTTATTTGAATGTGCCAAGTTGTCCGTCGACTCGCTCTCATCGTTCAAAATGATTTTCTACTGGCATTACATGTGTAATACGTAGACACTTCCGAATACAGCATTGTTTTCGCAAACACGTCATTTTTACATAACGTGAAGAAAGCAGTTAACGTTGTAGCCGGTGTATTCATAGCTGTTTGTTGCACATTTGCAGCTGTGAAATAAACGTGTTGTCCATCCTCATGTTTTCAAAACAAAAACAAAAATACTAACGAAATATTTCAATAATTCAAACGCAGATCAATCGACACAGCTCAATTTCGTCACCAATTGCATTGAAAAATAATAAGAATAGTAAAAAAACGAAAAGAAAAACAATGCAAAAAGAAACAAATAAACTATACCCACGAAATGAAAGGTATGGTAAACAACACAGCTCAATTCCAACGCAATGTCACACAAAATAATTAAATCAAAATTAAAACAAATCAAAATCGTAGAAAATTCAATTCATCAATGCAATCGGAAACATTGAAATGGTATCGTAACATATTTTGTATAGCTTGTGTTGGTTTTACGTGCAACAGAGGGCGCTGTTTTAAAAAAAAAATGTTTTTACCTGCCACAGGTGTGGCATCTAAATAGTAGGTATATAAAAACACACACGTATTCGAATGGAACAGTGTGTCAAAAGTTCAAAGCAATCGGTTAAGAACTTTCGGAGATTAGCGATTTTGACCAAAGGAACATTTCCATTTTTATTTATATAGATTTGATTACTAATATGATGACATGTAATGTCAAGCGCATGTTCAGTCTTATGAAGGTCATCCCTATTGCCTTGTTCACAAGTTACACCAAGAACAATAATTGCACCGAAACAAGTTTTCAATACATATTGTTGTTCACTTACGTCTAATATATGCATGTATGGATCAATAGGAGCTGCCTTGTATGGATCAATAGGAGCTGCCTCGTATGGATCAATAGGAGCTGCCTGGAGTCCACCCCGAGCTGCTGTTGAGTAAGGACGTGTGGTCTGACCGCTCCGGTGTGTTTGGAGAGTTTGCACTTTCCACCACCAGGGGGTGTGGGTGTCTCCACCCTCCCTGCTGTTCCTGCCTGGTGTTGACGTGGCGCTTGCGATGAGCGGCCATATTCCTGCTGTCGAGTGGGTACACTCCGTGGGGTTGGAGTTTACCTGCCGTGCGGGGTATCCTCTCGTTGAGCAGGTTATGTGTGATGTGTTACATGTCCCGGTTATGGAGATCTACGGGGTTGAGCTAGTGACGGCTCGCCGGGTGATCATCAAGTTTGTGGGTGAGGAGGCGTACCGTGAATTTCTCCGGCGGTACGAAGGCTGTACCTTCCAGTTGTTGGATGGCACTGGTTCTGTGGCCATTTCTGATCGGAGTGGTGCCGTGACGTATGTGAGCGTCCATGGGGCCCCCATGGAATTCCCCGAGTCCCTTCTCCGGCGATTCTTCCAGAGATTTGGGTCCGTCGTCAGTGTGAGGATGCACAAGCTATCTTCTGGGAAATATGCAGGGGTGAAGACGAACATTCGTACCCTCGGGATGCGCCTGAGGTCAGACATTCCATCCTCTGTTCGGCTTTTAGGGTACTACGTGCGGGTGTATTATGCCCGGCAACCTCGTACTTGTTTCCGGTGTGGCATGTTGGGGCATCAGGCTGCCGGATGCACTGCGGATACGGTTGCTCTGGTCAACTTATTCCGGGAAGAGGATTTCCCACTGCTCCCCATGGAGGAGGTCTCCGGGGATAGGGAGGTGAGCGTCCTGTTCACGGCTGAGGCTCCCCCAGCGTCACCCGCGGTTCCCTTGGTTGTCGCAGACCCTCCTCCGGGTGTTGCGGTGCCGTCGGATGTTCCCCCTGACCATGTCTCTGGCCCTGCAGCTCCCGTGGGCCTTCCTGGTACTCCCTGTGAGGCGTCGCCGTCTGCTCCCTCGTCTTCGGCTGCTGACCCTGGCCCTGCATCGTCACCTCGGGTCTCTACTGTGTTGGGTCCTGGGGTGGCTGCGGAGCCTCCTGTTGTGTGTGCTCCGGTTCCTCCTGTGGTAGAGGCGGCTGCCGTTCTGAATCGGGCGTCGGTTCGTCCGGCTTGTGGTGCCGGTACTTCTGGATCTGCTTCCGGCTCTGACGATCTCCGGCCGGAGCTCAAACGTTCCAGGCGTTCGTCTACTGCCTGGGCTGATGTTGAGGACTTCGGTGACTGTGGGTCTTCTGGTGTTGACGGCGTGGCTCCAGATGGGTCGTTGTCTACACGTTTGGTGGTGGCGGAGGTACATGTGCCTGCTGGGGCTGGTGCCTGTGCTTCGGGTGTGCCTTCTGTTCCTTTCCCGCCCGGGGGCTCTCCGCAGTGGGATGTGGTGGCTTCGGGTGCCGGGGGTGGGGCGGATGCTGGTGCTGGGCGTGGCCAGGTGATGACTTTGAGAAAGGATGTGTGCCGCCGAGGTTCCCTGCAGTCGTCTGGTGGTGAGCCCGTGGCCGCTGTTGCCCTTGTGGTGGTGCCCTCTGTTAAGCCCTCTGTGTGTGCCCCGGCGTGGCAGTCTCAGCGACCCTCGTCGTCTGCTTCTTCGAAAGGCGTGGTTGGCTCTCCCCGGCCTCGTTATGCGACGTGCGTCGGTGAACTCAGGCGTTGGCCGATGCCGCCAGATATAGTTGTTCCTGAGTTTATGATACCCCAGCGGACGAGGGGGGTCGAACACCCCACCGACCATGAGGATCTAGTATGGGAAGCTTACAAGGCGAAGTATCCTATTGGTTCCTTCCCGGAGAAGTACCTTCAACCCGATGTTCCTCGCAAATGATTTATGTTTCTTTGTGTTTCCTGTTATGTGCATGGTTGTGGGGTGCAGGTGGGGTGGGTAGGTGGGTTGTTTTTTTTTCCCGGTTCCTGCGTGTTCCGGTGTGTGTTCTGTTTTTTTTTGGTATGGCTGGTGGCTGTCGCATGCGCTTGTTTATGCAATATTGTGTGCCCTTTAGGCTGTTGGCGAGTGTTTTTTTGTTCGGTTTTGCCATTTTGTTTTGCCTAATGTTTGTTTTGGCGTGCTTTGCCTGTTGTACGTGTTTGTTATTTATGTTTTGTTTGATGTGTTTTGTTCTTGTACTGTTATGTTCCCTGTTCTGCTTTTGTTGTATAATTTGTATTATGTGGGTTTTGTTTTTGTGATGTTACTGTGTTTGCTTGTTTGCCAATGTATTATACTTTGTTTTTTTTTTTGTGTGTTTTTTATGCATTATCGTGTTTTGTGTTTTGTTGTGATGTGCTGTCGGCCCTTCTGGCCGGTGGTCTATTTGTTCTATTGTTCTGTTTTGTATTGTGTTGTTTTTATTGTAATTTAATTTGCATGCTTTGCATGTAAAAATCCAAATAAATAAAAAAATAGGAGCTGCCTCGTATGGGTCAATAGGAGCTGCCTCGTATGGTCAATAGGAGCTGCCTCGTATGGATCAATAGGAGCTGCCTCGTATGGATCAATAGGAGCTGCCTCTTTTGGATCAATGGAGTTGCCTCGTATGGATCAATAGGAGCTGCCTCGTATGGGTCAATAGGAGCTGCCTCGTATGGATCAATAGGAGCTGCCTCGTATGGGTCAATAGGAGCTGCCTCGTATGGATCAATAGGAGCTGCCTCATTTGGATCAATTGGAGTTGCCTCGTATGGATCAATAGGAGCTGCCTCAATAGGAGTTGCCATATCAGTAAGATTATGATAAATATAGAAAGTTGTTCTCTCTCTTTATAAAGTTGAAATCATTATTACTAATATCTAAAATTATATACACTTTAGCCTGACCTTCCTACTTTTGCATATTAGTATTACGGGAAAGTATGCCATTGAGGCAGTGTTAAGATCTTTACCCTAACCCTACACCTGATCTCTTCAACACAACTGAATATCAGTTTTGAGGGCTAGACAGCTGAGTGGACAGCGCTCGGGATTCGTAGTCCTTAAGTTCCTGGCACGATTCACGGTGGAGGCGGAAGCAAATGGACAGTTTTTTTCACCCTGATGCACTTGTTCACCTAGCAGTAAATAGGTACCTGGTAGTTAGCTGGTTCGGGCTGCTTCCTGAGTGTGTGTAACAAGAAGGAAGCCTGGTCGAGGACCGAGCCGCGGGGACGATAAGACCCGAAATCATCTAAAGATAACCTCAAGATAAGATCAACCAACAGAGAGTATTATTGTCTGATGTACAAATGGCGATAGGATAACAAACAAGAGAAATGAGCTGAGACAGAGAATGAAACTTGACAGGTAAGAAATTACATCTATCACAGACACCGAAACTTTGTTCCTGTCACAGGATACAGCTTCCCCTGGAGCCCAGCACCTAAGGCACAGACCACAGAGAGAAAGATAGACAGGCGGATTGAGAGAGGATGTGACATAGAAGTATTGTCAAGAGAAAAGAGGTTTAAAGGATTTATATGCAAAAAATGTTGATGCATTTACAATGTCGTTCCCTGGATAACAGAAAGAGCAGACAAAAGTTGGTTCTGCTGGAACAAGCGGGAGATTGGCAAGTTAAAATTCAATACATGACAATGTACGCTCCATTGAACTAATTAGTTCTGGTCAGTGTAGCTTCAACTCTGGCAGGGAGTAGGGCACGATAACGGCCGGAACATTAGACGCTATACCGACATGTCTGGAAATAGAGGAAGTGACGACGTTTCGTACCTTCCGGGATCGTGACCAAGTCATGACGACGTTTCGATCCGTCTTGGACCATTACCTACCAGTTTCAAGTCGTGTACAGAAATAGTGGGAGAGAAAGTCAATATGTGAGAATTTAAGGGGGAACTCGAAAGGGTAAGAAGCATACCATAGGAGTTAACAGTAATAAAGAGAACTGTTAAGGATATCGCTGGAGCAGAGTGAAGACCGAAGCATCGTCTTGGTGAAAGCCACACACGCGCCAGACCCCTGAACCACGACATGCTGCAAAAGCTATTCAATCTTGGACATTAAATATTTTGTTAAAGAAAACTGTTGCTTTCACTTTTGTCTCTTTTTTTCGACTATGTCTTGGCCTTTAGGCCTCATGCAGTATTCAACATTTCTGTTACCTAGAGTTGTATTCTTATCTACTCGACCTTTACCTGACAGCCTTACCTTACTCATAACTCCTTCTTTTATCCGACTTGATAAGCGTCCAGGATGGAGCGAAACGCCACCATTAAGGTCGGCATTCCGGAAGGGAAAGAATGAGGAGATGAAGAAACTCCTAACTGATATAGCTTGGGAAACAGAGCTCAGAGTAAAGACGGCTCTAGACATGATGGACTACATCACACAAAAGTGTAAGGAGGCAGCAGACAAGTTCGTTTCGGTCCAAAAGGAAAAATCTCTAAATGCAAAGAAATCCATTGTTTAATCAGAGATGTAAGCTATCTAAGCAACTAAGTACATGGAGGTGGAGAAAATATAGAAATAACAGGACACTAGAGAGCAGAAAAAGATACCAGAGCTCCAGGAATGAATATGTCAGGGTGAGAAGAGAGTCAGAGCGACAACATGTAAATGACAGAGAGCAAGGCAAAGACTCAACCTAAATTGCTGCATTTGCCGCATCAGGTGAAAAACAGTTTAGGAACAGATAATGAAATTGAGGATAGGGGCAGACAAATTCAATCCAAACGACAAGGAGGTGTGTGAGGAACTCAATAAGAAATTCCAGGAGGGCTTCACAGTAGAGCAAGCAGAAGTACCAGAGATAAGAGAGGGAATATCTAACCAAATATTATAATTTATTGAAATTAGAGGAATTTGTGATTACCAGTGGGGAGGTGAGGAAGCATCTGCTAGATTTTGATATGACAAAAGCTATAGGCCCGGATGGAATCTCACCATGGATACTAAAGGAAGGAGCAGAAGCTATGCCTGTCACTTTCCATGATGTACAAAAAATCTCTGGTAACAGGTGAACTGCCAAAAATTTTAAAGACGGCTAATGAAGTCCCAATATACAAGAAGGGAGATAAACAGAGGCACTGAACTAAAGGCCAGGGTCATAACTTGCACACCATGCAAGATGATGGAGAAGATTGTGCGAAAAAATCTAGAGGAATATCTGGAGCGAAAGAACTTTGTAACACATCAGCATGGCCTCAGAGATGGCAATTCATGCCTCACAAGATTAATTGAATTCTATGACCAGTCAACACAAATCAGGTAAGATAGAGAGGGGTGGGCATTACTCAGTGTGGACACATTACTCAGTGTGGACACATTCCTCAGTGTGGACACATTCCTCAGTGTGGACACATTACTCAGTGTGGACACATTACTCAGTGTGGACACATTACTCAGTGTGGACACATTCCTCAGTGTGGACACATTACTCAGTGTGGACACATTACTCAGTGTGGACACATTCCACAGTGTGGACACATTACTCAGTGTGGACACATTACTCAGTGTGGACACATTAGGCCCCTGGGTGCAGTAATATAGGGAGGTGAACGCCACCATTCTAACGAGGCATCTTTCCTTGTCATTCTAACATATGTCGGGTGAACTCAGTGATTCGTATAAACAATGTTATCAAGTATATTATACTTATATATTTTGAGAAATTTTATTGCAGCAAGTCAGAGAAAAGAATATTGTTTCATAATTTTATTTCATGTAATCTAATACAATATATATTTTTTTATTTTTATGGATTAGCGTCGCTTGGTGGAATAAATTATATTTTTTTACAGAAATTCAACAGAACTTAATTTATTTNGGGGGTGTCAACCTGGTGTAGGGGGTGTCAACCTGGTGTAGGGGGTGTCAACCAGGTGTAGGGGGATTCAACCAGGGTAGGGGGTGTCAACCTGGTGGTAGGGGGTGTCAACCAGGTGTAGCGGGTGTCAACCAGGTGTAGGTGGTGTCAACCTGGTGTAGGGGGTGTCTACCTGGTGTAGGGGGTGTCATGCAGGTGTAGGGGGGTGTCAACCAGGTGTAGGGGGTGTCAACCTGGTTTAGGGGGTGTCACCTGGTGTAGGGGGTGTCTACCTGGTGTAGGGGGTGTCAACCAGGTGTAGGGGGTGTCAACCAGTGTAGGTGGTGTCAACCAGGTGTAGGGGGTGTCAACCAGGTGTAGGGGGTGTCAACCAGGTGTAGGGGATGTCAACCAGGTGTAGGGGGTGTCAACCAGATGTAGGGGGTGTCAACCAGGTGTAGGGGGTGTCAACCAGGTGTAGGGGGTGTCAACCAGGTGTAGGGAGTGTCAACCAGGTGTAGGGGTGTCAACCTGGTTTAGGGGGTGTCAACTGGTGTAGGGGGTGTCAACAGGTGTAGGGGGTGTCAACCTGGTGTAGGGGGTGTCAACCAGGTGTAGGGGGGTGTCAACAGGTGTAGGGGGTGTCAACCTGGTTTAGGGGGTGTCAACCTGGTGTAGGGGGTGTCACCAGGTGTAGGGGGTGTCAACCTGGTGTAGGGGGTGTCAACCAGGTGTAGGGGGTGTCAACCAGGTGTAGCGGGTGTCAACCAGTGTAGGGGGAGTCACCCTGGTGTAGGGGGTGTCAACCAGGTGTAGGGGTGTCAACCAGGTGTAGGGGTGTCACCTGGTGTAGGGGTGTCAACCTGGTGTAGGGGGTGTCAACCAGGTGTAGGGGGGTGTCAACCAGGTGTAGGGGGTGTCAACCTGGTTTAGGGGGTGTCAACCTGGTGTTGGAGGTGTCAACCTGGTGTAGGGGGGTGTCACCCTGGTGTAGGGGGTGTCAACCTGGTGTAGGGGGTGTCAACCAGGTGTAGGTTGTGTCAACCTGGTGTAGGGGGTGTCAACCAGGTGTAGGGGGTGTCAACCAGGTGTAGGGGGTGTCAACCAGGTGTAGGGGTGTCAACCAGGTGTAGGGGGTGTCAAAAACTGAAGGAAGTATTGACTAGCTTCCTTACGTGCTGAAAATCACATGATATTTCCTAACAATGGTATTTCCCAACCAGGTGTGGTGGTAATGCACCACACCTGGATGTGGTAATACACCACACCTGGATGTGGTAATACACCACACCTGGATGTGGCAATACACCACGCCTGGATGTGGTAATACACCACACCTGGATGTTGTAATACACCACACCTGGATGTGGTAATACACCACACCTGGATGTTGTAATACACCACACTGGATGTTGTAATACACCACACTGGATGTTGTAATACACCACACTTGGATGTTGTAATACACCACACCTGGATGTGGTAATACACCACACCTGGATGTGGTAATACACCACACCTGGATGTGGTAATACACCACACCTGGATGTTGTAATACTCCACACCTGGATGTGGTAATACACCACACCTGGATGTTGTAATACACCACACCTGGATGTGGTAATACACACACTGGATGTTGTAATACACCACACCTGGATGTGGTAATACAACACACCTGGATGTGGTAATACACCACACCTGGATGTGGTAATACACCACACCTGATGTGGTAATACACCACACCTGGATGTGGTAACACACACCACACCTGGATGTGGTAACACACACCACACCTGGATGTGGTAATACACCACACCTGGATGCGGTAATACACCACACCTGGATGTTGTAATACACCACACCTGGATGTGGTAATACACCACACCTGGATGTGGTAATACACCACACCTGGATGTGGTAATACACCACGCCTGGATGTGGTAATACACCACACCTGGATGTGGTAATACACCACGCCTGGATGTGGTAATACACCACACCTGGATGTGGTAATACACCACACCTGGTTGTGGTAATATACCACACCTGGATGTGGTAATACACCACGCCTGGATGTGGTAATACACCACACCTGGATGTGGTAATACACCACACCTGGATGTTGTAATACACCACACCTGGATGTGGTAATACACCACACCTGGATGTTGTAATACACCACACTGGATGTGGTAATACACCACACCTGGATGTGGTAATACACCACACCTGGATGTGGTAATACACCACACCTGGATGTTGTAATACTCCACACCTGGATGTGGTAATACACCACACCTGGATGTTGTAATACACCACACCTGGATGGGTAATACACCCACCTGGATGTTGTAATACACCACACCTGGATGTGGTAATACAACACACCTGGATGTGGTAATACACCACACCTGGATGTGGTAATACACCACACCTGGATGTGGTATACACCACACCTGGATGTGGTAATACAACACACCTGGATGTGGTAATACACCACACCTGGATGTGGTAATACACCACACCTGGATGTGGTAATACACCACACCTGGATGTGGTAACACACACCACACCTGGATGTGGTAATACACCACACCTGGATGTGGTAATACACCACACCTGGATGTGGTATACACCACACCTGGATGTGGTAATACACCACGCCTGGATGTGGTAATACACCACACCTGGATGTGGTAATACACCACACCTGGTTGTGGTAATACACCACACCTGGATGTGGTAATACACCACACCTGGATGTGGTAATACACCACGCCTGGATGTGGTAATACACACACTGGATGTGGTAATACACCACACCTGGATGTGGTAATACACCACACCTGGATGTTGTAATACACCACACCTGGATGTGGTAATACACCACACCTGGATGTTGTAATACACCACACCTGGATGTGGTAATACACCACACCTGGATGTGGTAATACACCACACCTGGATGTTGTAATACACCACACCTGGATGTTGTAATACACCACACCTGGATGTGGTAATACACCACACCTGGATGTGGTAATACACCACACCTGGATGTTGTAATACACCACACCTGGATGTTGTAATACACCACACCTGGATGTTGTAATACACCACACCTGGATGTGGTAATACACCACACCTGGATGTGTAATACACCACACCTGGATGTTGTAATACACCACACCTGGATGTTGTAATACACCACACCTGGATGTGGTAATACACCACACCTGGATGTTGTAATACACCACACCTGGATGTTGTAATACACCACACCTGGATGTTGTAATACACCACACCTGGATGTTGTAATACACCACACCTGGATGTGGTAATACACCACACCTGGATGTGGTAATACACCACACCTGGATGTTGTAATACTCCACACCTGGATGTGGTATACACCACACCTGGATGTTGTAATACACCACACCTGGATGTGGTAATACACCACACCTGGATGTGGTAATACACCACACCTGGATGTGGTAATACAACACACCTGGATGTGGTAATACACCACACCTGGATGTGGTAATACACCACACCTGGATGTGGTAATACACCACACCTGGATGTGGTAACACACACCACACCTGGATGTGGTAATACACCACACCTGGATGTGGTAATACACCACACCTGGATGTTGTAATACACCACACCTGGATGTGGTAATACACCACACCTGGATGTGGTAATACACCACACCTGGATGTGGTAATACAACACACCTGGATGTTGTAATACACCACACCTGAATGTGGTAATACACCACACCTGGTGTGGTAATACACCACACCTGGATGTGGTAATACACCACACCTGGATGTGGTAATACACCACGCCTGGATGTGGTAATACACCACACCTGGATGTGGTAATACACCACACCTGGATGTGGTAATACAACACACCTGGATGTTGTAATACACCACACCTGGATGTGGTAATACACCACACCTGGATGTGGTAATACACCACACCTGGATGTTGTAATACACCACACCTGGATGTGGTAATACACCACACCTGGATGTTGTAATACACCACACCTGGATGTGGTAATACACCACACCTGGATGTGGTAATACACCACACCTGGATGTTGTAATACACCACACCTGGATGTTGTAATACACCACACCTGGATGTTGTAATACACCACACCTGGATGTGGTAATACACCACACCTGGATGTTGTAATACACCACACCTGGATGTTGTAATACACCACACCTGGATGTTGTAATACACCACACCTGGATGTGGTAATACACCACACCTGGATGTTGTAATACACCACACCTGGATGTTGTAATACACCACACCTGGATGTTGTAATACACCACACCTGGATGTTGTAATACACCACACCTGGATGTGGTAATACACCACACCTGGATGTTGTAATACACCACACCTGGATGTTGTAATACACCACACCTGGATGTTGTAATACACCACACCTGGATGTGGTAATACACCACACCTGGATGTTGTAATACACCACACCTGGATGTTGTAATACACCACACCTGGATGTTGTAATACACCACACCTGGATGTGGTAATACACCACACTGGATGTGGTAATACACCACACCTGGATGTGGTAATACACCACACCTGGATGTTGTAATACTCCACACCTGGATGTGGTAATACACCACACCTGGATGTTGTAATACACCACACCTGGATGTGGTAATACACCACACCTGGATGTTGTAATACTCCACACCTGGATGTGGTAATACACCACACCTGGATGTTGTAATACACCACACCTGGATGTTGTAATACACCACACCTGGATGTGGTAATACACCACACCTGGATGTAGTAATACTCCACACCTGGATGTTGTAATACACCACACCTGGATGTGGTAATACACCACACCTGGATGTAGTAATACACCACGCCTGGATGTGGTAATACACCACACCTGGATGTTGTAATACACCACACCTGGATGTGGTAATACACCACGCCAGGGAGAGATTATTCACCATGATAGGATGTAAATATACAATACGCTAGGGTAAAATTTTGCAGTACGTCAGGATGAAATAATAATTCATAAATGAACGATATAAATTTGCCTCAAAGGAATCAGGCATCCGATACATTCAATCATCTCTTTTTTTTTATATAGTACTCGATCGTGGCCGGGCAGTCAGTCCAACTCTTGCAGAAACCATTAACTTCCCTGTGGGTTAACAAGCCTGCTGGGCTGAATCCCACAAATGGTCAGCAGAGAAAGCAGGAAGACCCTCTGCTGGATATTAGGAGTTAAGAAGGAACTAAGAAGTGAAAGGGGAAGGAACTATCAGGAGAAGCGCCAAGCTATTACGACTGTATAGGACTTGCAAGGGGGTTCGGAAATAAGGATTTGGGACGGGACAGTTGGAAAGTGAGGATGCCCAATACTTGGACGGTCAGGGATTGAACGACGACCTGCAGGAAGCGAGACCATTGCTCTACCGTCCAACCCAGCTGTCAAAAAGGATATGATTTAGTTTGAGGCATTTTGAGTACAGATGAAGACATATTTGAGCGTAATTACCTTGGCGCAATCGTATTGACTCACCCCGCGCCTCGCCAGCGATTTGCCCAGGGTTCGTATCGTGGCCGGGAAGGATTGACTAGGCGCAAATCCTTAACTGTACGCCTTTTTTCACCCAGCAGTGAATGGGTACCTGGTTGTTAAACGATTTGGCAGATCGTATTCTGGGGAAAATTAGCCACCAGCACGCTATGTGCTGGTGGCTAATTTTCCTCGGAATAGTGTACAAGAATGTAAGAACTCCTGTATAAATAAAGTGTGATATCTACGTTGTGTGAACTGTGTGTTTAGAGTGAGTTTGATCCAGGATACTCAGAATCTATTGCTTTAGAATGACGATGGTGGCTAATTTCTATGTCTTTATTGAATGATTAGTTAATATTAGTACTTCTCTTTCTAATTATCTTCTCAACATAAGATGTTTTCATACAAATTGCGCCAAATTCTGAATCAAAACTTTAATGGTACCTTGCGCTTACCTTGCTATGATTCCGGGGCTTTGCGTCCCCGCCGCCCGGTCCTCGCCCAGGCCTCCTGGTTGCTGGACTGGTCAACCAGGCTGATTGACGTTGGCTTCTCGCAGCCTGACGTATGAATCACAGCCTGGTTGATCAGGTATCCTTTGAAAGTGTTTATCCAGTTCTCTCTTGAACACTGTGAGGGGTTTGCCAGTTATGCCCCTTATGTGTAGTGGAAGCGTGTTGAACAGTCTCGGGCCTCTAATGTTGATAGTTCTCTCTCAGAGTACCTGTTGCACCTCTGCTCTTCAACGGGGGTATTCTGCACATCCTGCCATGCCTCCTGGTCTCATGTGATGTTATTTCTGTGTGCAGGTTTGTGACCAGCGCCTCTAATATTCCACATGTAAATTATTATGTATCTCTCCCGCCTGCGCTCAAGGGAATACAGATTTAAGCATTTAGTCGGTCCCAATAGTTTAGATGTTTTACTGAGTGGATGCTAGCAGTAAAGGATCACTGCTAGCTCCGCAGATCAGCAATTTCTCCAGCTTTGAAAGGGGCTGTCATTGTGCAACTGTACTCCCCTCAAGAGAACACTCGCGTCTTGAAGATTATAGAGTGGTCAACCACACTTTGGTGGTAAACCAATGTGGTGAAAGGTGGTAAACCAAGGTAGTGGTAAAAATGCTAAAGTGGTAAACCACATTTTGTTTTCCCAGTACACATTATATTTCAAATTGTAAGCTAAATACTATTAAATTTATGGCAAGAATGTTAGTGTGATATTGACTGTTGTACACTTGTTTGGTCCAGACAGTATTGTCCAGATATGTATGAGTTATTANTTTCTATTCATATGGTGCTGTGTGTATTGTGCATTCCGGGAGTAGCATATGGGGAGTGTGAGACAACTTGGATTACGTGGTGACTGGAGGCCTCAGTCATTCTCTTAATTGGTCATCTCTCCCTCCGTTTATTACTCGTGTTTACCACCTTTGTCCCTAGGATATTTCTCACCTTACCGCAGATCATCATTTTGGTACCCTGGTACTTTGGTTTGTCTTCGGGTCAAAGCACCCAATCTTCTGCAATCCGACCGAAGGAGGATAAAGAGGGCCATAGTTCCTCTAGCACGGACTTGTTGCTGAGTTGGGACCTCAGCAGCAGTTCTCGTCACCAGTTGACACTCGCACCCCTACACGTCGGTCAGAGATGATGATATTTACTTAGGTAGGGAATTAGCTTTCTTTTACAGAGCACAAAGTTCGCTAATTCTGTAAGTATCATATTTCATTCAGTGGGAAAAACTTGCTTATGTCCTATAGAGACTCGGCAAGGTATGCCTACATTCTTGGACTACCTATTCACTTTTGGAGCAATTAAATGTTTCATTTGTTTTAGAAACTCGGTTTCACTTATTTAGTAGGATTTTCTTGCCCTTATTCTCTTACAGTGAGTACCGGGTACAAGATTTCCTGCGATTTTGATTTACTAATCCTTTACCATCTTGAAATTAACATTAATTGTTAACGATTTTACAGGATAGGTACCAGTTGCCACGTTGTCCTGTTTCTGACATTCACCATATCACAACAGTATATTCGTTGTACATTTATTTGCTAATTTTCACCATGTTTCGTCTCCAAGCTTTCCGTGCCGATCCAGCAGGTGAAATAGGGAACTTGAGTCGTGCCAAGAGGACCGAATTACAAACTCTTACACGCGAGTATCAACTAGATGTTCCCCATGGAGCCAACAAAATGAATTGCATAACCTGTTAATGGATCAACTCTTAGATGAAGGGACAATTGACCATGAAACTCACGAAACTTATTCTATTGCAGATAAACAAGATTTGGCCACTATGAAACTCAAAATCGAACTCGCAAAGCTCGAGAAGGAGCAACAGCAAGCAGCTCTACAACTGGCAAGAGAAGCAGCTGCCATGAAGAAAGAAGAACAAGAAAGTGAGATGGCCCTATTCAAAGAGCGTGAGCGAGTACAGCTTGAAGCAAAACAACGCCACCTGGAGATACAACTCGAGCATGACAAACAGCAAGCGGCTATGGCTATAGAATGTCGTCAAAAAGAACTCACGTTGGAAACTACACACCACGCTCAGCGCCAACAAGCTACAGCCAGTCTTCCCGTAAGTTTCAATGTCTCCCATGCAAGTAAGTTAATGCCACCATTCGTAGAGACAGAGATCGACGTTTTTTTTTACCACCTTTGAGACCCTAGCTAATCAACTTAGCTGGCCTGCCGACCAATGGGCTACCCTTCTCAGAGTACATCTCACAGGTAGAGCTGCAGTCACTCTCAGTACCTTGGCGTCTGAGAATGACTACAAGACCCCGAAGCAAGCAGTTTTGGACGCCTACCTTCTCTCCACCGAAAGCTACCGACGAAAATTCCGTGATTACCTAAAGGCAAGTACCACCACCTTTCTAGAACTTGCTAATACGAAAAGGAGATATTTTATGAAATGGCTGGAAGCAGCACATGTCTCTACCTTTGCAGAACTCGTCAACCTCATGCTAGTTGAAGAATTCTTGAGGCGTGTACCTCCTCCCGTCCGTTTATATTTAGCAGATAAAGAAGAGACCGACTACATAAAATGTGCGAGGAGAGACTTCGTATTGGCCTATTTTCCTATCCCAGGTTCTCCCTTGCAAAACAGGTTTTCAGGACCCTACCGCATCAAGGAGTGCAGAAACAACCACAACTACGTTCTTGAGACTCCAGATAGGCGGCGGAAGACCCAGTTGTGCCACGTCAACCTCCTGAAGCTTTATAACGGTACTCCTCCCACTGTGTTAGTAACATACTCTTCCTTTAAAGGTCCATACCTCCACAGTGAGACCTTCCCTGCTTCTCCTCCCGATAGCACTGACACTGAGTCAGTGCTTTCCAACTCTGAAATCCTAACTGATCTTCATACCTATTTTCAGGACATTAATAGTGCACCTCTCATCAAACTCTTCAAGGAACATCAGGAGTTGTTCCGCGACGATCCACAAGAGTGTAATGTGACTCAGCACGACATCCAACTACTCCCTGACACCCGGCCGATTCGTCAACCATTCTACCGACTCAGCCCTAGCAAGAAGGAAGTCATGCATGCTGAGGTACAGTACCTCCTGGATCATGGGCTGGCTACCCCTTGTGAGTCCCCCTGGGCCTCACCCTGCATCTTGGTGCCGAAACCACTAGGTAAGGTGAGGTTGTGCACCGACTATCGGAAATTGAATCTTGTGACTGTCAAGGATGCGTACCCCTTACCTAGAATAGATGACATCCTTGACGCCATTAGTAATGCCCGGTACTTGTTCCAAGTAGACTTGCTCAAGGGGTATTGCCAAGTGTGTTTAACAGAGCGAGCTAAAGAAATATCTGCCTTTATCACTCCCTTTGGACTTTTCAGGTATGAACGCCTTCCCTTTGGACTATGCAATGCCCTGGCCACCTTCCACAGAGCTGTCAACTGCGTCATCCAGGGCTTGGATAACACCTACGCCTATTTGGATGATATCATTGTAGCATCCAACACCTGGAGCGAACATCTGCTCCAGCTGCAACGATTGTTCGCCATGCTCCTGACAGCCGGCCTCACCATCAACCTGGGCAAGTCCACCTTTGCTAAAGGTAAAGTGCATTATCTGGGTCATGAGATAGGGAGTGGCAGCCTAGCTCCGATAAACATACACACTCCAGCCATCCATCATTACCCACAGCATACCACCAGGAAGCAGCTCCTGCACTTCCTTGGTCTTGCCTCCTACTACTGTAGGTTTGTGAAGAATTTTAGTACGGCAGCAACACCATTGATCACTTTAACCAGTCCCAAGCAACGGTATAATTGGACCATTCAGCAAACCGTTGCTTTTGAACAACTTAAATTACTGCTCTGTTCTAATCCAATTCTCACCTCGCCAGATATCACGAAGCCTTTCATCCTCCATGTCGACGCCAGTGGTACCGGCATCGGGGGTGTCCTGATGCAACAACGAGACAAGGAGGTTCTACCTGTTAGCTACTACAGCTACAAGTTGAAAACCCACCAGAAGAATTACAGCACTATCGAGAAGGAGCTACTCTCCATCGTCCTGAATTTACAGCACTTCGCACCATACCTACAAGGTGCTCGGTCTACCACCATCTACTTGGACCACAATCCCCTACGCTTCTTGCAGTAAGCCCAATTCAATAATCAACGTCTTCTACGATGGGCTTTATATCTACAAGATTTCAACCTGGA
>WNGS01169384.1:49687-64144 GCA_020271785.1 Procambarus virginalis
TAGGTTCGGGTTCAATTTAGTACATCAGTAAAGTGACGTTGGAAGCGCTCAAGATTAATTTGATGTATTGCCACCGGAGGCGGCAGTAGTTTATTGGAGACCACCTCATACTCATCCTGTGAGAGGTAGCGCAAAGTATTACCAGGCACAAAGGTCTGTATCAGACCCCAACCGGAGATTGTTGCATAAACAATTTCATCTATTCCTTCACACCTCATAATTAGAGCGCTAGCTTAGAACCTCCACCGATAAACAGGACGTGTATCAGTTAGTTGTTCACAGCTTGAGAGCACAAGGATATTCTGAAGTCAATGGCTGGGTCAAGCCCAGACATCGACTCAGGTAGATGGCGCTGAGGTGCAGAGGTGCAGGTGTGCAGTGGCTGGTCACCAATCAGAAGCAGGCAGGCTGGGAATTGTTCGTTTGCTGGTTGACGACGGGTGCGAGCCGGCGTGGAGGGAGTGTGGAGTAGGGGGGTTTAGAGCACGTTTTGCCTCCTGGTCAAAACGTTTTGTGCTACTGGTAGACGTATCTTGAAGGTAGCATCTTAATCTTGTTTATATGTAAGTAACTTTATGTAGGGAAGAGCAGGCTCAATCTCTCTTGAAAGAGATTATCGTCACAAACTCTCCCCGAAGCCTGCTCTTACTGGGTCAAGTTACTTCTTCTGATGGTAGAGTGGTAGGTGGAGCTGCCTCTACCTCATAGACTCTGGAGAGGGCGTCTGCTATGATGTTGTCAGAACCCTTGATGTAGAAGATCTCCAGGTTGAAATTCTGCAGATATAAAGCCCATCGTAGAAGTCGTTGATTGTTGAATTGGGCTTGCTGCAAGAAGCGTAGGGGATTGTGGTCCGAGTAGATGGTGGTAGACCGAGCACCTTGTAGGTACGATGCAAAGTGCTGTAAATTCAGGACGATGGAGAGTAGCTCCTTTTCGATAGTGCTGTAATTCTTCTGGTGTGGTTTTAACTTGTAGCTGTAGTAGCTAACAGGTAGAACCTCCTCGCCTCGTTGTTGCATCAGGACACCCCCGATGCCGGTACCACTGGCGTCGACATGGAGGATGAAAGGCTTCGTGATATCTGGCGAGGCGAGAATAGGATTAGAACAGAGCAGAATTTAAGTTGTTCAAAAGCAATGGTTTGCTGAATGGTCCAATGATACCGTTGCTTGGGGCTGGTTAAAGTGATCAATGGTGTCGCTACCGTACTAAAATTCTTCACAAACCTACGGTAGTAGGAGGCAAGACCAAGGAAGCGCAGGAGCTGCTTCCTGGTGGTAGGCTGTGGGTAATGCTGGATGGCTTGAGTGTGTATGTTTAACGGAGCTAGGCTGCCACTCCCTATCACATGACCAAGATAACGCACTTTACCTTTAGCAAAGGTGGACTTGCCCAAGTTGATGGTGAGGCCGGCTGTCAGGAGCTTGGCGAACAATCGTTGCAGCTGGAGCAGATGTTCGTTCCAGGTGTTGGATGCTACAACGATATCATCCAAGTCATGGATGATGACGCGGTTGACAGCTCGCTGGAAGGTGGCCGGGGCATTACATAGTCCAAATGGAAGGCGTTCATATCTGTAAAGGCCAAAGGAGTGGTGAAGGCAGATATTTCCTTAGCTCGCTCTGTCAAACATACTTGGTAGTATCCTTTGAGTAAGTCTAGCTTGGACAAATACCGAGCATTACCAATGGCGTCAAGGATGTCATCTATTCTAGGTAAGGGGTACGCATCCTTGACAGTCACAAGATTCAATTTCCGATAATCGGTACACAACCTCACTTTACCTTGCGGTTTCGGCACCAAGATGCAGGGTGAGGCCCAAGGGGACTCACAAGGGGTGGCCAGCCCATGATCCAGGAGGTACTGTACCTCAGCACGCATAACTTCCTTTTTGCTAGGGCTGATTCGGTAGAAAGGTTGACGAATCGGCCGGGTGTCAGGGAGTAGCTGGATGTCGTGCTGAACCACATTACACTCTTGTGGATCATCGCTGAACAACTTCTGATGTTCCTTGAAGATTTTGATGAGAGGTGCACTATTACTGTCCTGCAAATAGGTATGAAGATCAGTTAGGATTTCCGAGTTGGAAAGCACTGACTCAGTGTTAGTGCTTTCGGGAGGAGAAGCAGGGAAGGTCTCACTGTGGAGGTATGGACCTTTAAATGTGGAGAATGATACCAACACAGTGGGGGAGTACCTTGATACTGCTTCAGGAGGTTGACGTGGCACAACTGGGTCTTCCGCCGCCTATCTGGAGTCTCAAGAACGTAGTTGTGGTTGTTTCTGCACTCCTTGATGCGGTAGGGTCCTGAAATAGGAAAATATGCCAACACGAAGTCTCCTGGTTTAAATTTCCTTATTTTGCTGCTTTGGTCGTAATGAGTCTTCATCCTCTCCTGAGCTTTCAATAGATTGTCATTAGCAAATTTACGTACTCTCTCTAGAATGTGTTTTAAGTTTTGAAGAAACTGGGGCACATTCTGAGGCTCACTGAAGGTGGCATTACGTAGAGAGTCTTTAAAAGCTTTGAGAGGAGTACGGCACTTACGTCCGTAGAGCATCTCATAAGGAGATACTCCTAGAGACTCATTGGGGAGACTTCTGAAAATGCACATAATGAGGTCAAGTTGTTTATCCCAGTCCTTCAAGGTTTCATTGCAAAATTTCTTTAGGAGTGCTTTAATAGTCTGATGACTACGTTCAAGAGAACCCTGTGAAGCAGGATGATAGGGGCTGGACAATACCTGTGTGATGTTGAACTCTTCCAGTGTCTTCTTGAAGAGATCACTGGTGAAGTTGGTGCCACAGTCACTTTGAACCTCTCTTGGAAATCCATACTGGGTGAAGATCTTCAATAGGTGTTTCACCACAGTAGCAGCCGTAATGTTCTTTACTGGAACTGCTATGGGGAATCTGGTGGTAGGACACAGGATGTTTAGTATATAGGCGTTGCCAGAACTGGTCCGGGGTAAAGGACCAACACAGTCTATGATGAGTCTGTGGAAAGGTTCCGCAGGCACCTGGATGGGAGTCAATGGAGCCTTGGGGATAGAGATGTTAGGTTTACCTGCCATCTGACATGTATGACACTGTTGCACGTACTGTTTGACGTCTTTAACCATACCTGGCCAGTAGTAGTCTTGTCTGATTCCGTGGTAGGTTTTATTAAAACCATAGTGAGAAAGTGCTCCGTGGGCCAGGTGTAGAATATCGGGCCGTAGGCTGGTGGGAATCACTAGTTGTTCGACATTGGCCCAATCGTCATCCTCCTTCAGCTTACTGGGTCTGTATCTGCGGTAGAGCAACTCATTCTCTAGGAAGAACCCAGGGATACTGTCAGGTTGAGTCTCAGCCTGGAAGAATAATGGTGTTAATGAAAGATCTTCCCTCTGTAACTTACGGAACTCCAACCTAGTAAGATTCGGTGGTAGATTCTGAGGGTCTTGAGGGACAGCGGTAGCAGTAGAGTCAGCTGGTTGCGGTCGTGCAGCTTGTGCACGGGTGGTCACCAAAACCGGAGGAGAAACTTCATCACTTTCTTGGACCTCTGCTGGAACATACTCAAAGATGGGATTATCCATTACAGAGGTACACACCTGGGGTTTGTCCATGATGATCAGGTTGGACGGTTGCAGATCTTCTGCCAAGTCGTTGCCCAGGAGAAGTTGCACTCCAGGCATGGGAAAAGGCTTTTCCCTGATGGCGACTTGGACTTCACCGGTCACGAAGGGACAATCCAGGTGGACTCTGGCGAGTGGATACGGAGTGGTAGCAGTGAGGTCAGTGATAAGGACGGTTTCCCCGGTGTAGGTGATGTTAGGCACAGCTGATTTCAATATTATGGACTGAAGAGCCGCTGTGTCCCTCAAGATCTTCAATTTGAAACGTCCCTCCGAATCTGTACCGTTGGTAGAGACAGTTCCAGGATACAGGTGTTTACTGAAGAGAGAAAGATCATTAACAGGAACACCAACATTCATCACAGGCTTACCGGACTTAGGAGGAGTCTGTTTGGGTTTAGTAGATTCATTATTGCCTTTGTATTGAGACTTCCCACATTTATCTATGGTATGTCCATAGAGTTTGCAATACTTACAATACAATTGAGAGCTCGCTTGATCTGTACTCACTTTATCGTAACTGTACCAAGACTTCTTACTGGAAGGTGGTTCTGGTGTCAGCCGGTGGATGAGGCTGTAGGTGTCAGCCGACTTCGCACATTTGATGTAGTCGGTTTCTTCTTTATCTGCTAAATATAAACGGACGGAAGGGGGAACACGTCTCAAGAATTCTTCAACTAGCATGAGGTTGACGAGTTCTGCAAATGTAGAGACATGTGCTGCTTCCAGCCATTTCATGAAATATCTTTTCTTTGTATTGGCAAATTCTAGAAAGGTGGTGGTACTTGCCTTTAGATAATCACGGAATTTTCGTCTGTAGCTTTCGGTGGAGAGAAGGTAGGCGTCCAAAACTGCTTGCTTCAGGGTCTGGTAGTCATTCTCAGACGCTAAGGTACTGAGAGTAACTGCAGCTCTACCTGTGAGATGCACTCTGAGAAGGGTAGACCATTGATCTGCAGGCCAGCTAAGTTTTTAGCTAGGGTCTCAAAAGTGGTGAAAAAGACGTCGATCTCTGTCTCAACGAATGGTGGCATTAACTTACTTGCATGGGAGACATTGAAACTTACGGGAAGACTAGCGTAGCTTGTTGGCGCTGAGTGTGGTGTGTAGTTTCCAACTCTAGTTCTTGTTGACGACATGCTAGAGCCATATCAGCTTGTTCTTATCATGCTCGCGTTGCATCTCCAGGTGACGTTGTTTTGCTTCAAGCTGTACTCGCTCACGCTCACGGAGTAGTGCAGTCTCACGTTCTGTTCTTCTTTCCTGATTGTAGCTGCCTTCTTTCCTTTGGGCATCTCTCGTTCTTGTTCTTCTTTCTTAGGCAGCCTCTTCTTCTGGGGGCAGTTCTCGTTCCCTTATTTGGAGAGCTTCTCTTGTTGTTCTCGCTCAGTTTGCAAGTTCGAGCTTTAGCTTCATTGCCAGAGCATGTTATCTGCAATAGAATAATTTTCGTGAGTTTCAGAGTCAATTTCCTTCATCTAAGAGGTGATCCAAGATTAAGTTGTGCAAGTCATTTTTTTTGGCTCCTGGGGAAATCTAGTTGATACTCGTGTGCAAGAGCTTGTAATTCGGTCCTCTTGGCACGAATTAAGGTCCCTATTTCATGCTTGGATCGTTACGAAAGCTTGGAGACGAAAATGGTGAAAGATAGCAAATAAATGTACAACGAATATAGTTGTGATATGGTAAATGTCAGAAACAGGATAACGTGGCAACTGGTACTATCCTGTGGAATTTAATCGTTAACAATTAACGTTAATTGTAGGATGGTAAATGATTAGTCAATCAAATCGCAGGAAATCTTGTACCCGGTACTCAATGTAAGAGAATAAGGGCAAGAAAATCCTACTAATAAAAAAAACTGAGTTTCTAAAACAAATGAAACATTTAATTGCTTCAAAAGTGAATAAGGTAGTCCAAGAATGTAGGCATACCTTGCCGAGTCTCTATAGGACATAAGCAAGGGTTTTCCCACTAAATGAAATATGATACTTACAGAATTAGAACTTTGTGCTCTGAAAAAAGAAAGCTAATTCCCTACCTAAGTAAAATATCATCTCTGACCGACGTGTAGGGGTGCGATTGTCAACTGGTGACGAGAACTGCTGCTGAGGTCCCAACTCAGCAACGTAGTCCGTGCTAGAGGAACTATGGCCCTTATCCTCCTTCGGTCGGATTGCAGAAGATAGGGTGCTTTGACCCGAAGAAACCAAGTACCAGGGTACCAAAATGATGATCTGTCTGAATGAGAAATATCCTAGGACAAAAGGTGGTAAACACGAGTAATAACACTGAGGGAGGGATGACCAATTAAGAGAATGACTGCGGCCTACAGTCACCACGTAATCCAAAGTTATCCAACACTCACCATATGCTACTCTCGGAATGCACAATACACACAGCACCATATAATATGAAAAGAATGAAAATATTGAAAAGCAACTGTAGCAAAGCCAAGTACACTTACCACAAATTGATGTTCTAGTACCTGAGTGAAGCTCCCAGGACAGGCCCCCATGAAATGTGACGGGAAAATGTAGGAGTGTAGATGTTCGGCAGTCTTCCTAATGGCTGGTGTCAATGCCTGTCACATTTACAAAAAAAAGAGACTGCTTGGCTGTTGTCTGTGGTAAAAGTAAGGAAGANCTTCCCTCCCTCCTGCTCTGGCACTCTTCCCTCCCTCCTGCTCTGGCACTCCTCCCTCCCTCCTGCTCTGGCACTCCTCCCTCCCTCCCTCCTGCTCTGGCACTCCTCCCTCCCTCCCTCCTGCTCTGGCACTCCTCCCTCCCTCCCTCCTGCTCTGGCCCTCTTCCCTCCCTCCTCCTCTGGCGCTCTTCCCTCCCTCCTCCTCTGGCACTCTTCCCTCCCTCCTGCTCTGGCACTCTTCCCTCCCTCCTGCTCTGGCACTCTTCCCTCCCTCCTCGTCTGGCACGAGGATTGCAGGATCCTCCAAGAGGACCTGAACAGGTTGCAGAGATGGTCAGATAAATGGCTACTGGAATTCAACTCAAGCAAATGTAAAGTTAGTGAAATGGGACTAGGAGATAGGAGACCAAAGGGACAGTACACAATGAAGGGGAACAACCTACCTGTGACGACGCAAGAAAGAGACCTGGGTGTGGACGTAACACCTAATCTATCTCCTGAGGCACATATAAATAGGATAACGACAGCAGCGTACTCTACAATGGCAAAAGTTAGAACTTCATTCAGAAACCTAAGTAAGGAGGCATTTAGAGCGCTTTACACCGCCTACGTGAGGCCAGTCTTAGAGTATGCCGCCTCATCATGGAGTCTCTATCTGAAGAAGCATATAAAGAAACTGGAAAAGGTTCAGAGGTTTGCAACGTGACTCGTCCCAGAGCTACGAGGTATGGGGTATGAGGAGCGCCTGAGGGAACTGTGCCTTACGACACTGGAAAGGAGAAGGGAGAGGGGGGACATGATAGGAACGTATAAAATACTCAGAGGAATTGACAAAGTGGACATAGACGAAATGTTCACACGGAATAGTAACAGAACGAGGGGACATGGATGGAAGTTGGAAACTCAGATGAGTCACAGGGATGTTAGGATGTTTTCTTTTAGCGTGAGAGTCGTGGAAAAATGGAATGCACTTAAGGAACAGGTTGTGGAAGCAAATACTATTCATAATTTTAAAACCAGGTATGATAGGGAAATGGGACAGGAGTCATTGCTGTAAACAACCGATGCTCGAAAGTCGGGATACAAGAGTCAATGCTCGATCCTGCATACACAACTAGGTGAGTACACACACACACACACACACACACACACACACACACACACACACACACACACACACACACACACACACACACACACACCCACCCACACACACACACACATCTCCATGATGCAGCCTGTAGCAGTTGCCTAACTTCCCCAGTACCTATTACTGCTAGGATAATAGACCCCTCAGGCCGTGGGCGAAGCATTACTCAAGTAATGGTTGAAGGTCACCGGTTGAGAAGCGCATGTAACGGGGGTTTGGTGGCTAGGTTAGTACAGGGGAGGGAACTATCAGGGGTGAGCGCTAAGCCATTACGAGTACACAGCACTTGGACCATACCAAACACAGTCCCGCTTCTGTGCCAGGTGTGCCACTACGGGCTCACCATATCCCGTGCTTCTTGGAACTTTTTGTTCCGAGTAACTGAATCTAAAACAACGAGCCCTTGAAAGGGGTCAGGATAAGAATTTGGGATGGGACGGGGGAATGGAATGGTGCCCAACCACCTGGACGTTAGGAGACTGAACGCCGACCTGCATGAAGCGAGACCGTTGCTCTACCGTCCAGCCCAAGTGATGCGGCTAGGGATAGGTTAATGAGCATTTGATCTTTGTGGATGAGGACGGGTTGACGTACGATTCTGCACGATTCAAAACTGATGACGTTCGAACATTTCTTGAACAATGCTTCTTTGATGACCTCTGTTCGAATCTCAACACTGTAAAGGCTTCACCCACGTTCTTCAAATATAAATAATCGCCAGCAGAACCTAATCACCTAACCTAACATTACTTATACCTAACTATACACAAAACTTTAACATATAGTGATATTAAAAAATAAATAAGAACAAACCTATATTTACTAAAAAGGCGTTAAAATCTATGCAAGCATCTTGGGGAAAAGCCGCTGCTTTAACGAGCCTGGCTTGAGGACGGGTTGCCTGAGGAAGGTTTCAAAGCAGGAAATATCACGTAAAGACCCAGTGGAAACCTTCATGTATTGTGATATCACTAGACGGATGGGAAACTCATCAGATTGATGATTGAGCTGCTAAGACAGGCCCAAGGCGGCGCAGACACACGCAGCACTGCTGTCTGCACTGTCAGCCCGTCCTCCAGAGATGGGGAGGTAAATGTAACAGCCCCATAAGTGCAATTATGTACTATGTATGACAGTCAGGAATTGTACTGATTTACACTTAGTATTAAATCGTACTGACAAATATATTGTGAATATTTGAGTTTACCTGAAAAGCTGAAGATAAAAATACGACCTAACCTAACCGTCCTAGTTTTTGAAGAAAAGCATTTTATTGCTTCTTAATTACAATTACTACTTAACCTATAGCTATATTGATATTACTGATTTATAAAACAAGTAAAACAAAACTAAAATATTTCAATAAATTGTAAAGTAACTTAGGATATTTTCAAATTTTGTATAAAATCTCTATTCTTTGTTAAAACTGAAAAAGAAATTCCTCATATTTAAAACTTGTGTATAACAATCTTGACTAGAAAACTTCCGCCTAAAAGTCAGCGTGTCTTAACAGAAAACGAAGAGCATAAATGGGGAGGTAAATGTAACAGCCCCATAAGTGAAATTATGTACTATGTGTGACAGTCAGGAAATGTACTTATTAAACTTAGTATTAAAACGTACTGTCAATTCGGGGGAAGGGTTGCCTCTGTATATGCAGATTCAGTCCCCTGCCAGCACAGTTTTATTGATGTGTCAGTGTTTACAGGAGAAGAAAGAGTAATTACAAAAAGGAAAACATAACAATAGAACGTGAGACAGAAACAGATGGCGAATAAAAGAAAGGAAGTGAGACTAATAGAGAGAAAAAGTGAGAGAGTAAGAGGACTGGGAAAGCCACTACTTTTCCTTCTAATCTTCCAGCTCAGATTTCATACATGAAAAATTTTGAGCGTAATTTAATATATTGTATTATGCTATGGTTATATCAATTAGATCCAATTTTGCATTTAATTTATATCAAGTTAAAATATATTATAAAAACAACTTAAATTACATTTTAAATTTATTATTTTATATTAATTCAACTAATCTATTTCAAACACACCGCCAAATATCAGCGAACAAATAATGCTGGACACAATAAATTAAGTTGTGCTCAATTTGTTTAAAAAATTATAATTTATTCCAACACGCGACGCTAATCCCTAGAAATAAAAAATGTACTTTGCATTAGATTACATGTAATAAAAAGTATGAAACACTATTCTCTTCTCTTGACTTGCTGCAATCAAATCTCCGAGAATTCACAAATAAAATATACATGATAGTATTGTTCATGAGAATGAATTAGTTCATCCGACATATGTTAGAATGACAAGGAAAGAATCCTCGTTAGAATGCTGGCCTTCACCTCACTATGTTACTGCCACACGGGGTCCTAATGTGTCCACACTGAGGAATGTGTCGCACTGAGCAATGTGTCGCACTGAGGAATGTGTCGCACTGAGTAATGTGTCGCACTGAGGAATGTGTCGCACTGAGGAATGTGTCGCACTGAGGAATGTGTCGCACTGAGTAATGTGTCGCACTGAGGAATGTGTCGCACTGAGGAATGTGTCGCACTGAGTAATGTGTCGCACTGAGCAATGTGTCCGCGCTGAGGAACGTGTTGCGCTGAGTAATGTGTCCACACCGAGTAATGTGTCCACACCGAGTAATGTGTCCACACTGAGTAATGTGTCCGCACTGAGTAATGTGTCCACACTGAGTAATGTGTCCACACTGAGTAATGTGTCCACACCGAGTAATGTGTCCACACTGAGTAATGTGTCCACACCGAGTAATGTGTCCACACTGAGTAATGTGTCCACACTGAGTAATGTGTCCACACTGAGTAATGTGTCCACACTGAGTAATGTGTCCACACCGAGTAATGTGTCCACACTGAGTAATGTGTCCACACCGAGTAATGTGTCCACACTGAGTAATGTGTCCACACTGAGTAATGTGTCCACACTGAGTAATGTGTCGCACTGAGTAATGTGTCCACACAGAGTAATGTGTCCACACCGAGTAATGTGTCCACACAGAGTAATGTGTCCACACTGAGTAATGTGTCCACACTGAGTAATGTATCCACACTGAGTAATGTGTCCACACTGAGTAATGTGTCCACACTGAGTAATGTGTCCACACCGAGTAATGTATCCACACTGAGTAATGTGTCCACACTGAGTAATGTGTCCACACCGAGTAATGTGTCCACACTGAGTAATGTGTCCACACTGAGTAATGTGTCCACACTGAGTAATGTATCCACACCGAGTAATGTATCCACACTGAGTAATGTGTCCACACTGAGTAATGTGTCCACACCGAGTAATGTGTCCACACCGAGTAATGTGTCCACACGGAGTAATGTGTCCACACCGAGTAATGTGTCCACACCGAGTAGTGTGTCCACACTGAGTAATGTGTCCACACTGAGTAATGTGTCCACACAGAGTAATGTGTCCACACTGAGTAATGTGTCCACACTGAGTAACGTGTCCACACCGAGTAATGTGTCCACACCGAGTAATGTGTCCACACCGAGTAATGTGTCCACACCGAGTAATGTGTCCACACCGAGTAGTGTGTCCACACTGAGTAATGTGTCCACACTGAGTAATGTGTCCACACTGAGTAATGTGTCCACACCGAGTAATGTGTCCACACTGAGTAATGTGTCCACACAGAGTAATGTGTCCACACTGAGTAATGTGTCCACACCGAGTAATGTGTCCACACCGAGTAATGTGTCCACACTGAGTAATGTGTCGCACTGAGTAATGTGTCCACACTGAGTAATGTGTCCACACTAAGGAACACAGTGTAACACCAAGAGGGTGGTGGGGCTCCTCAGCAGGAGGGAACACACCGTGGCAACAATGGTCAAAATACTAAACTTCGAAAATTTTCAAATGAATGAATTTATAATGGCTGAAACGGGAACTTTAGTAAAATATTGTGTTTTAGGGATAATCTGGCGGCGGGTGGAGATTTGCTCTCTGGTGCGTCACCAGCTTCTCTGCTCCCAGGAGAGATCAAAGGTTGGGTCGTGTGTAATTTCTCTGGTTTGTGTACTTATCTAGTTGTACTCACCTAGTTATGCATACGGGAGTTGTGCTAGTGCATTCCATTTACTTTCTACTCTAACACTGAAAAAGGTCTTTCTAATATCTCTGTGGTTCATTTGGGTACTCAGTTTCAACCTGCGTCCCCTTGTTCGCGTACCCCCTCCCCCCGTGTTGAATAATCCATCCTTGTCTACCCTGTTAATTCATTTGAGAATTTTGTATGTGGTGATCATGTTTCCCTGGGTTCATCTGTCTTCCAACGACGCGAGGTGCAGATCACGACGCTTTTCCTCATAACTCATGCCTCCTAGTTCTAGGGCTAGCCTAGTGGCATACCTCTGAACTGTTTCCACCTTCATCTTGTGCTTGGTATGGGCTCCATGCTGGGGCCGCATATTCCAAGATTGGACTTTCATGTATCGTATACAAAGTTTTGAAGGATTCCTTACACAGGTTTCTGAAGGCAATTCTGATGTTGGTCAGCCTCGTATACGCCGCTGATGTTATTCTTTTGATGTGAGCTTCAGAAGACAGGTTTGGCGTGATATCAACTCCAAGATCTTTCTCTCTGTCCGTTTCGTGAAGGACTTCATGTCTCATTCGGTATCCAGTGTCTGGCCTCGTATTCCCTCCCCCTAGTTTCATCACCTTGCATTTCTTTGGGTTAAACTTAAGTAGCCATTTGTTACACCATTCCTTGAGTTTGTCTAGGTCATCTTGTAGCCTTATACTCTCTTCTTCTTCTGTCTTAATCTTCCTCATAAGTTTTGCATCATCAGCAAACATTGAGAGGAACGAGTCTGTTTCCTCAGGGAGATCCTTTACATATATCAGAAACAGTATTGGTCCACGGACTGATCCCTGCGGGACTCTACTGGTGACGCCTTGCCACTCCGAGACCTCCCTCCTCACTCGCTCTCTTCTTTTGCTTAGGTACTCCCTTATCCAATGAAGTACGGTCCCTTTCACTCCCGTCTGCATCTCCAGCTTGTGCACTAGTCTCTTATGTGGTACTGTGTCACAGGCTTTCTGGCAATCCAAAAATATGCAGTCGTCTCAATCGACTAAACTGATATATATATCGGTTTAGTCATAAACTGATATATATATATATATATATATATATATATATATATATATATATATATATATATATATATATATATATATATATATATTTATATATATATATATATATATATATATATATATATATATATATATATATATATATATATATATATATACATATATATATATCATGTATTTATCAGTCAATACTCGTCTCAATCTTGACTGATTTGTGTTGCCTGGTCATAAAATTTAATTAATCTTGTGAGGCATGATTTGCCATCCCTAAACCCATACTGATGTTGTGTTACAAAGTTCTTTTGCTCCAGATGCTCCAAGTGATTTTTTCGCACAATGTTCTCCACCATCTTGCATGGTATGCAAGTTAGGGACACTGGACTGTAGTTTAGTGCCTCCTGTTTATCTCCCTTCTTGAATATTGGGACTACATTAGCCGTCTTTAAAAATTTTGGCAGTTCACCTGTTACTAGTGACTTGTTGTACACCATGGAGAGTGGCAGACAGCGCTTCTGCTTTTTCCTTTAGTGTCCACGGTGAGATTTTATCAGGGCCTATAGCGTTTGTCACATCCAACTCTAGCAGATGCTTCCTCACCTCCCCACTGGTAATCACAAATTCATCTAGTGGTGTCTGGTTAGATATTCCCTTTCTTATATCTGAGACTTCTCCTTGCTCTACTGTGAAGCCCTCCTGGAATTTCTTATTGAGTTCCTCGCTCATGTCCTTGTCGTTTGTAGTGAATTTGTCTGTCTCCTTATCCTCAGTTTCATTACCTGTTCCTTCACTGTTTTTTTCTCCTGATGTGGCCGTGCAGCAATTTAGGTTGAGTCTTTGCCTTGCTCACTATGTCACTTTCGTAATGTCGCTCTGCCTCTCTTCTCACCCTGACGTATTCATTCCTGGCACTCTGATATCTTTCTATGCTCCCAAGTAACCTGTTATTTCTATAGTTTCTCCACGTCCATGTATTTAGTTGTTTAGATAGCTTACATTACTGATTAAACCATGGGATTCTTTTCATTTAATGTTTTTTCTTTTGGACCGGGACAAACTCTTGTGCTGCCTCCTTACACGTCTGCGTGATGTACTCCATCATGTCATGAGCCGTCATTCCTCTGAGCTCTGTTTCCCAAGCTATATCATTTAGGAGTTTTCTCATCTCGGTCGAGGGAGCCGGTCGGCCGAGCGGACAGCACGCGGGACTTGTGATCCTGTGGTCCTGGGTTCGATCCCAGGCGCCGGCGAGAAACAATGGGCAGAGTTTCTTTCACCCTATGCCCCTGTTACCTAGCAGTAAAATAGGTACCTGGGTGTTAGTCAGCTGTCACGGGCTGCTTCCTGGGGGTGGAGGCCTGGTCGAGGACCGGGCCGCGGGGACACTAAAAAAAGCCCCGAAATCATCTCAAGATAACCTCAAGATAGATCTCCTCATAGTTTTCCTTCCGGAATTCCGACCTTTGTTTTCTGAGCCCTTCCTTGAGTACCTTAACCCTACTTCGGCCAGATACTCAAACATCAGTACACTGTGATCACTCATTCCCTCGGGGGCTTCCCTTATTCCTTAGTAGTGAGTTTCGGTCCGTCCTGGATCATGATCAGGTCATGACGACGTTTCGGTCCGTCGTGGACCCTTATCAAGTCATATAAAAGGAGTTATGAGCAAATAAGGAGTTACGAGTAAGGAAAGATTCTCACGTAATGATCGAGTAGATAAGACTACCTCTCAAGGTAACAGAAATATCGAATAATGCATAAGGCCTAAAGGCAAAGAGACAGAGTCGAAAAATAAGACACAAAAGAGAAAGAAACAGTTTTCTTACACAAAATCCTTAGAGGCCACAGTAATGATCATGATTGAATAGCTTTTTGCAGCATGTCGTGGTTT
>WNGS01169385.1:3869-14102 GCA_020271785.1 Procambarus virginalis
TTATCTGAGCTACTTAATAATGTGTTTAAATATATCAGGCCGAAGTGTACTTAAGAAAACCAAACCAATCGTAACATATTTTTGTGTTATTTTTCAGTACTTCACAAGCAACGGGAAGCTGACAATCAGTACTGTCGACGTGTTCGCTCAGGGCATCATTGGTCAGCGGACTGGTCTCTCTCACCGGGACAAGCGGTTGGCCAACCTTATGTATAACTGCATCGGTGCGTGTTAATGGCTGTATTGTGGCATGCCTGGACCTCTGTGTATGTGTGTGTGTGTGTGTGTGTGTGTGTGTGTGTGTGTGTGTGTGTGTGTACTCACCTAGTTGTACTCACCTAGTTGTGTTTGCGGGGGTTGAGCTCTGGCTCTTTGGTCCCGGCTCTTATCCGTCAATCAACAGGTGTACAGGTTCCTGAGCCTATTGGGCTCTATCATATCTACACTTCAAACTATGTATGGAGTCAGCCTCCACCACATCACTTCCTAATGCATTCCATTTGTCAACCACTCTGACAATAAAAAGTTCTTTCTAATATCTCTCTGGCTCATTTGGGCACTCAGTTTCCACCTGTGTCCCCTTGTGCGTGTGCCCCTTGTGTTAAATAGCCTGTCTTTATCAACCCTGTCGATTCCCTTGAGAATCTTGAATGTGGTGATCATGTCCCCCCCCTCCCCAATGAAAAGGCTGCCTATGATCCGACAATCCTAAGGCGCATAATAGAAGAGCAAATGTATAGCATAGCAGTAGCAGGAGCCACCCACATTTTCACAGACGGATCGGTGGACACAGAATATGAAAGTGCTGGCGCTGCTCTTTGCACGGCCAGCATACAGGCATATTGGAGACTGGGAGGACTAGTATCATCAACCCAAACTGAGCTGTTTGCCATACAACAGGCATTCGCATATGTGATTGCACAAAACACAAAATGCCATCATACACACAGACTCAAAAGCTGCACTTCAAATACTAGGACAAAAACAGTGGAAAGATAACGTGGAGATAATTACCACCATTTTGTATCTTGGAGCAGTCGCTAAAGGCAAAGGACTCAACATAACCTTGAACTGGATCCCATCCCATATTGGAATCCCATTAAATGAGAAAGCTGATGAAATTGCTAAACTGGCAACTCGTCATCCAGTGATAGATAAAACAATTCAACCCAGCCTAGAGAACATTAAAAACATCATCACCAAAAAACTCTCACACCTCAACAAAGCCTACCTACACCAGAGAATAGCTGAAGGCTCGCCCTCTGCAACATGGTATCTTCAGGCAACTAAATTAGAAAGATTAAATATCCCAAAGGAATCCACAGGGAAATAGCAGTTAGGTTATATAGACTACGTCTAGGTTACAGATGCAACTGGGAGATTGGTGAACCCCGACAGAGAGAGTGCATCTTCTGCCAAACTGTCACAGAAAAGCCATTACTTCACTCTTCTAGAATGTGAAGCAACCAACGACCTTAGAAGAGCTTTAAGAGTTCCTGAATCTTGCTGTGGCCACCCTGAAGCCATCAACAGAGCCACTCTCCTGGTCAACAAAGGTGTCCAGCAGCTGGACGCCCTCATAAAGACTGTGAAGCAGTATCCTCCCCCGCGATAACAGCTCGATGATTAAATGCAATGTCAGAATAATGAAAAGAATTACGGAGAAAAGAAAAAAAAAATTGTACCACTTACGGGCTATTCATGCCCGTGCCACCTCTTGGGTGGCTTAATCCTTATCAATCAGGAGTAACCACCATTTGGTCACCATTTGGTCCGGGAGACATCTCCCGTCACGCAGGGTGCCGTCGCACCTCCACAGATCTCCAGTATCATCACTCGATACTGTTAATGGCTCATAAGGGCCACCACTTACGGGCTATTCATGCCCGTGCCACCTCTTGGGTGGCTTAATCTTTATCAATCAATCAGTTTCAGTGGCACCATTTGGTCCGGGAGACATCTCCCGTCACGCAGGGTGCAGTTGCGCCTCCACAGATCTCCAGTATCAGCTCTTGATACTGGTAATGGCTCAAAAGGGCCACCACTTACGGGCTATTCATGCCGTGCCACCTTTTGGGTGGCTTAATCTTTATCATCAAGCAGTTTCAGTGGACGGGAGACATCTCCGTCACGCAGGGTGCAGTTGCACCTCCACAGATCTCCAGTATCAGCTCTTGATACTAGTAATGGCTCAAAAGGGCCACCACTTACGGGCTATTCATGCCCGTGCCACCTTTTGGGTGGCTTAATTCATCAATCAATCATCAGTTTCAGTGGACACAGCCCCGCTCCTGTGCCAGGTCAATCCACTACGGGTTCACCATAGCCCGTGCTACTTGGAACGTTTGTTCCCAGTAGCTGAATCTTAAACAACAGTTTCAGCGATTACGGGCTATTCATGCCGTGCCACCTCTTGGATGGCTTAATCTTCATCATTCCTCATCTTCAGTGAACTGGGAGATTGTTGAACACAGACAGAGGGAAAGCATCTTCTACCAAACAATCACAGAAAAGCTACTACTTCACTGCATCCTATAATGTGGAGAACCAACGACCTTAGAAGAGCTTTAAGAGTCCCTGAATCTTACAGTAACCACCCTGAAGCCATCAACACTGCCACTCTTCTGGTCAAAAAAGGTGTCCAGCAGCTGGACACCCTCATAAATACTGTCAAGCAGTATCCTCCCCCGCAATAGCTTCTGACGATTAAATGCGACCTCAGAACACAGTATACATTTACTAAACAAAAAATCTACCACTCACGGGCCATTCATCCCCGTGACACCTCTTGGGTGGCTTAATCTTCATCAATCAATCAATCAGCTTGAATAAAGCAGCAAACCTGAATGATAGACCAGGAATACTGATTATTTCAAGGTATAATGCTGGAAACAGATAAATTTTAATGCTGAGGTCACTTACTTGAGAGAGAGAACTGCGGCCAGGACGGCAATCCTCTGGTCGCTAACCTCCCTCTCTACAGGAACCAATCTGCAAGTCCTTTGCACATATTATGTACAGGCAGTCAGATCAGTGATCGACTGCAGCACCTGCACTCACAAACTTATCACAACAGCAGTGGAAAAAGCTTAAGCAGCACAAGACAATGCTATGAGAGCTGCCCTGGCAGCCCCTATGTGGACCAAACTTGAAACTCTAAGACTGGAAACTGGAAACGGGTTTGCCCTCTCTTCAAGAAAGAATATCTCAAAGAACAACAACGATTATCAGTAAAATAATTGATTCTTCTGATCCAGTCCCAGCACGACTGGCCTTGGTGGTTGGACTTAGTCAAAACAACGGTAACTCTTGAACTGCGGAAGCGGGAAAAGTCCTTAACAGACTATAATTAAAAAACATGATTCTTGATAGAGGAGGTGATCATCTACACCGAAACTACTCCTATTCCCCACCGTGGAAGGAGCCAACCTTCAGAATAGTATTATAAAGTCTTGGTGAAAAAGGCTGCCAATAATCCAAGAATCCTAGGGCGCATCATAGAAACACAAATGAGCAGCATTGCAGTAGAAAGAGCCACCCACATCTTCACAGACGAATCAGTGGACACAGAATATGAGAGTGCTGGCGCTGCTCTTTGCACGGACAGCGAACAGGCATATTGGAGACTGGGAGGGCAAGTATCATCAACGCAAACTGAGCTGTTTGCCATACAACAGGCATTCGCATATGTGATTGCACAAAACACTCAAAATGCAATCAAGTACACAGACACAAAAGCTGCACTTCAAATATTTGGAAAGACGACGTGAAAATAATTACCACCTTTTTGTATCTAACTGTAGTAGCTAAAGGGAAAGGACTCAACATAACCTTAAACTGGATCTCATCCCATGATGGAATCCCATTAAATGAGAAAGCCGATGAAACTGCTAAATTGGGAACTCGTCATTCAGTGATCCACAAAAGAGTCCAACTCAGCCTAGAGTACATAATAAACACCATCACCAAAAAACTCGCACACCTCAATAAAGCCCTCTACACCAGAGAGTAGCAAAAGGTTCGCCCTCTGCAATATGGTATCTTAAGGCAACCAAGTTAGACAGGTTAAATATCCCAAAAGGAATTCACAGAGTCTGCCCGAAACGCTACGAGTACTAATGGCTTTACACCCCTCCGTGGTGCATCCTTGCCGTGGTGAGGGGCTCACGTACACTTCCCTGGGACCAGTGTGGGTTGCCTGTGCCCCCTCTCCTGCCCCCTCTTTGGGTGGTGTACGTGCTGAAGGGCACCATGTAGGGGCTTTGTGAGCCATCGGACCACCCGCTAGAGGGGTCGCCTGTGAGAGGCCACCCTGAGTGGATGGTTGGGTGTCCAGGCTGGGGCGATAGGGGGACTGGGGTCTTAGCACCAGTGTGGGAGAATGAACGAAGTAGTAGGATTCCCCTGTTGAAAAGGGGGAGCACCACTGGGGACGACACACCCTTCCTGCACTGGCCCGCGCTCGGCCTCCCTGGCTGCCCTGGTAGGTGGTATCCCCTGGTTTTAGATCCCATCCCTTATATTTGGTGTGCTGTATGGTTAACGACTTGACTTCTCTTACCCAGGCTCATGGGGTGGGCGACCAGGCCCCTGAGTCGGACCGTCCTGGAAGACTGGGATCTGTAGCCCCCACTACAGGACCCGGTTTAGGCCCAGACCAGACTCTTCCTCCCTACTCCCCTCCCTCCTCTGTGGTTGGGTCGAGCCCCAAGCCTGCTGTGGCGACCGTCTCGTCCCCTTGCACGGCTCCATCCCTTCTTGTGACTACTGCACCTTTCGAACCGTCTCTCTCTAAGGGTTCTCATCGCCGTCCCCTCCACGGCCCCTCTTGTATGCTCCCTTCCCATCCTACTTCGTTCCATGCTTTGTTTGGTCCAGATACGTGGACTAAGTACTTTGACCTCCTACCTTTGGATTCAACTCCTCCTGATGATTTTTCCTTTCTTAGGCATCTTGTCGATTTCGTGGTTGCCTCTGTCACCTTCAACCCCACTCGTCTTGGTACCCGTGTCGTTGCTGCTCCTTCTCAGGATGCGGCCACCCGCTTGGTCGCCTTATCCTGCCTTGGCGAGACCCCTGTTCGGGTCTCGAAGAACTCTCGATTGAATGCCAGTGTTGGCACTGTTCTCCTCCTGCACCATGTTACGACCGGTGTTAGGGATCTCAAGGACTGCCACGAGGATATCAAGCATATCCTCGAGGCCCAGGGTCATTCTGTACTCCAGGTGAATACATTTACTCGTCCCCCTCGTGGTCATCGCCGTCTACCCCTTAGGGTTGTGAAGGTTACCTTTGATGGTAGGTCCCTTCCGCCCTCTGTCATTCTTGCTGGTGTCAGATGCTCCGTTCAGGAATATATTCCCTCTCCGAGGCTCTGCGGTAAGTGCTGGAGGTTTGGGCATGGTACCCTCAAATGCTCTAGTCCTGTCTCTCTCTGTCCCCTGTGTGGAAGCGAGGATCACTCTAAGTTGGAGTGCACTTCTCCCCAGCCCCGCTGCCTCAATTGCGGTGAGGCCCACCCTACCTTCTCCCGTGCGTGTATTCATTACAAACTTGAGGTGGCTGTCCTCAGCTTGAAGCACCGAGACCGTTTGTTTTTTCCTGAGGTTCGGCGCCAAGTTCATCGTCTCCCCTCTTTCGCTGGTGTCTCCTATGCTCGCGTGGTGCACTCTTCCTCTCCTCGTCCTTCTCACCTTCTTCGGTCTCACAACCGTTTCCGCGCCTTAGACCTGGACACGCCCACCACCACCTCCCCTGTTTCCCTCCGTTCTGTTCCGAAAGGTCCCCCTCCTGGTTCTCTGTCTAGGGCTCCCCTACTTTCTACCCAGTCTGTCACGTCTCCTGTGTCTTCTTTTTCCTCTCCCTCTAGTCCTCCTTCCCCGTCATTCCCCTCCGTCTCTCGGCTCTCCACGCCGCCTGACTGTGCGGGCCGACGTCCATCGCTCTCCTGATGGTTGTGTTGTTCGCTCTCGCTCTTCTTCTCCTATCGAGACGCTGGAGTCTGTTGCCCAGTACATTGCTGCTGGGACGCCCGTATCTTTGAGTCAGAAGCGGAAACCTGGCTCATCTCCTTCCTCCTCCCCTGTCGGTAAGAAGACTTCGCTTTCATCTTCACCCTCTATCTCTGATTCTATCGTTCCTTCCCCTCCCGCTTCGGTGGTGGAGCCCCCTGTTCCTACTGCAGGGGTTTCTTTAGCCCCCAGTTCCATCTCGATTACTGCCCTTGCAGAGGTGCACTCCCCTCTTTCTGCCCCTCCTCCTCCCCTTCCTCCTCCTCTAGACCCTGCTCGTCCACCTCTGGTCTGTCCTCCCGCTTCTTTCCCTCCTTCATTACTCAGTTTACCCATGCCCCCTAACCCTGACTTCGCTGACCCTGCTCCTGACTCTGCGCTTTTTTAGCATGCTGTGTTCCTTCTTCACCTTTGTTTCTTCTTTGCTCTTTGTTACTCTCCTCTCTCTCTTTGCTGATGTCTTTTCTTCAATGGAACATCCGTGGATTTTACGCCAATTTCCTTGACCTCCAACTTCTCATTTCACAGTTTTCGCCCCTTTGTGTCTGTCTCCAGGAGCGGATGCTTGGTGCTCGTCCTGGTCGCTTCCGTGGCTATTCTTTTCTCTCCCCCCCCCCGGCAACAGCTGGGGTCCATAATTCTTCTGCTCTCTTGATTCGTTTCGATGTTCCCTTTGTCCCCTTACATTTTTCCTCGCCTCTCCACTGTTCTGCCGCCCGTGTCTTTGTGCGTAGGTGGTACACGGTTTGTTCCATTTATCTCCCCCCCCCACTGTCCCACTTTCTCTTCCTGATCTTAAACACCTCCTAGACTCCTTGCCGGAGCCTGTGCTCCTGCTGGGTGATTGCAATGGTCGTCATGCCCTTTGGGGTGATGTGCTGACAAACACCCGGGGTCGCCTCCTTGAACCTTTCATCCTCTCTTCTTCCCTGTCCTTTCTTAATTCTGGTGAGCCCACTCATTTGGACTCTCGGACTCGCTCCCTTTCTTGTCTCGATCTTTCTCTGTGCTCGTCATCCCTTTCCTTAGATTTCGGGTGGCGGGTCCTTGATGACCTCCATGGCAGTGACCATTTTCCTATCCTTGTTTCTTTTTTCTCTTTTCGCCCTCATCTCTCCTTCCCTAGGTGGCGGTTTGCCGAGGCTGACTGGCGCCTCTTTACTCTCCGTGCTACTATTTCCGACCTCTCAGTTCTGCCTCTCCCTCGCGCCCTCCTTCTTTTTCATGACACTGTCTTTGACGCTGCCCTCCACTCTATTCCTCGCTCTTCCTCTCGAGGAACGCGGAAGTGCGTTCCCAGGTGGAATATGGACTGTGCTCGGGCTGTTTGCTGTAAGCGTGCAGCCTGGAAGAGACATCGCCGCCGGCAGATGGTGAAGTCTTTCTTTTGTTTCGGATGGCGAGTGCGGTGGCCCGTAGGACCATCCGTGCGGCTAAACATGCTTGCTGGGCATCTTATGTCTCCACCGTTACGTCCGAAACTCCTCTCCCACTGGTCTGGAAGCGTATCTGCAAGATTGCGGGTAAGTTCGTTCCCAATGTCTCAGCAGTCCTTCGCCTCCATGGTGCTCTTGTGGCGGACCCGTTGCAGGTTGCGACCGAACTGGGTTCCCATTTCTCCTCTGTTAGTTTTGGTTCTCATCTCCTCCAATCCTTCCTTCTTCGTAAGCCTCTTCTTGAATCTCATCCTTTAAATTTCTGTACTTATCTTCACCTTCCCTATAATGATCCCTTCTTTCTCTGAGCTTCAGTCTGCCCTAGCCCTTCGCGGTTCTACGGCAGCGGGCTCCGATGGCGTTCATTATGAAATGCTTTGCCATCTCCCTCCGTGCACGTCTCAGTATTTACTGAGTCTGTACAATCGGGTCTGGGTGTCGTCGTCGGTCCCTGAAGACTGGCTCGATGCTGTTATCCTCCCTGTTCAGAAACCAGAGTCTCTCGGGTCATCCCCCGAGGACTTCCGCCCTATTGCCCTGCTTACTCTTCTGCTTCTCCTTCTACTCTTCGCCGTCTTGATGCTTTGCACCATACTGGGTTGCTTCTCAGTTCTGGTGCCTTTCGTTCGACTCCGGCCCTCAGTTTGTATGTTGACACTGGCTTTCTCTCTCTTCGGGACCGCCTTCCTCTCGCCTCTGTCGTGCTTTGACTTTTCCTCCTCCTGTAGCGCCTGTTCCTCTTCATCGTCTCCCACTTTCTGTCCGGTTATCTCGCTTGCAGGATTCTCTTTCTGTTCATATTTCTAATGTTTCTCCTCATATTGTTCCTTCCTTGCCTCCGTGGAGAGTCCCCCTTCCCAAGTTTTGTACGTCCTTGACTTGTATTACTAAAGCCTTTACCCCTCCTACAATTCTGAAAAGCCTCTTCCTTGAGCACTTTTCTTCGCACTCCCACTCTATTTCCATCTTCACCGATGGGTCTAAGTCTGCGGACGGTGTGGGCTACTCTGTTGTTTTTCCTGACGGTACTTATGTGTCGCCTCCCTTCGGAGGCTAGCGTCTTTACGGCGGAATTATGCTATTCTCTATGCTCTCCGTCTCTTGCTTTCTCATTCTCATTCCTCCTTTGTGGTTGTAGTTGACTCTCGTAGTGCCCTCATGGCTCTAAGGTCCTTTAATCCTGTCCACCCAGTGGTCATGGAGATTCAGCATTGGCTGTTTCTTATTTCTAGTAAATTTAAATCGGTAGAGTTTTGCTGGGTTCCCAGCCATATTGGTGTTTCTTTCAATGAGCGTGCGGATGCTGCCGCTAAGGACGCTATCCGTTCTTGTCCCATCTCCCGTAAAGGTCTTCCTTATTCTGACTTTTATCCTGTTATTCATTCCTCCATTCTTGCCCGTTGGCAGGGTTGTTGGTCCTCTGTGGTTAGTAACAAGCTGCATACTCTCAAACGTAGTGTGTCCCCGTGGCCTTCCTCCTACCACCGTAACCGGCGGTGGGAGACTGCTTTGGCACGGCTGCGGGTTGGCCATACTCGCTTAACCCACGGTCACTTAATGGAGCGCCGCCCTGCTCCTTGTTGTCCGAGTTGCCTTGTCCCTCTTACAGTTGTGCATATCCTTGTTGAGTGTCCTGACTTCCAGGACGAGCGTGTGTCTTGCTTTCTGACCGTCCCTCGCGGTCACTTGTCCCTCGATAGAATTCTAGGTGAATCGGATACTTTTGATATCGTTCGCCTTATGCGTTTTTGTTCTCGTACTGGCATTCTTGGTGATATTTAGCGCCCTCTGATTATTTCGCACTTTGATGGTGCTACATAGCCTTCCCGGTTTGGTGCCTTCTTTTGATAATTATCTTACCTTAGTGGCTTTACAAGATTGTAAATACTATGCTATGTATTCTCTCTAACCCAATGTACCTTCTTGTAAATAAATAAATAAATAGCAGTTCGGCTGTATTGATTATGTCTAGGTTACAGATACAACTGGAAAATTGGTGAACTCAGCCAGAGGTAATGCATTTTCTGCCAAACAATTACAGAAAAGTCAATACTTCATTATGTCCTGGAATGTGCAGAAACCAACAACCTTAGAACAGCTATAAGAGTTCCTGAACCTTGCAATAAACAGCCTGAAGCCATCAACACTGCCCCCACTTCTGGTCAAAAAAAGGTGTCCAGCAGCTAGACACCCTCATAAATATTGTCAAGCAGTATCCTTTACTGGGAGCCGGTCGGCCGAGCGGACAGCACGCTGGACTTGTGATCCTGTGGTCCTGGGTTCGATCCCAGGCGCCGGCGAGAAACATTGGGCAGAGTTTCTTTCACCCTATGCCCCTGATACCTAGCAGTAAAATAGGTACCTGGGTGTTAGTCAGCTGTCACGGGCTGCTTCCTGGGGTGGAGGCCTGGTCGAGGACCGGGCCGCGGGGACACTAAAAAGCCCCGAAATCATCTCAAGATAACCTCAAGAAGATTCCCCGCAACAGCAGCCCCATAGTAAAGACTGACAATTTAAATGCGCGCTAAGCACACAATATATCCTTTCACGATTAAATATACTCACTCCAAACATCTTCCATTTACGGTCAACTTATGCCATTGCCACCTCTTGGGTGGCTTAATCTTCAACAATCATCAAGCAGCTTGTAACCATTCAAACACTGCCTTTGATAATATCGTCAAACTGTTGACGAAATGCATGTCTTAGCGCCAGCCATAATAACATTGGAAAATGAACTTTGAAGAGTTAACTTTACGACTTCGTTCTCAAGTGAAAGTATACAT
>WNGS01169388.1:6235-16400 GCA_020271785.1 Procambarus virginalis
TGGAGCTGAACTCACTCTGGCGACCTATTGTCTAACAACAATGGCTGACTCCTGTCCACTGATGCCCTGGCTCTCTTGTCCAGATGTCAACAAGAGATAGAAGGGTCACAGTTACTCTATTTTGGTGCTGATAATTAAGTTAATTCAAATGAGATGTTTTTATGATGTTAAAAAGTCCAAAGAATGCTGTATTAAGAATAATTCCCAGCAGAATATCTGGTGAATTAATAGCGCTATGTGGCAATGATATCTGGTTTTCTATTGATGGAAAATTCCATTGCGCTACGTCTTCTATGAGAGAATTTATATATATATCAGCAGCAATATTATCTGCCTATTGTATTTAATATTAGTAAATTGTGTCGGTTTTTCTGACATGTCCCTCCTCTCCCTTCCTCATTCCCTTGTCCCTCCTCGCTCCTCATCATTCCCTTTTCCCTCCTCCCTCTCATCATTCCCTTTTCCCTCCTCTCCCCTCATTATTCCTTTGTCCCTCCACTCCCCTCATCATTCCCTTGTCTCCCTTCTCCCCTCGCCTCATTCCTCATTCCTCCTCTTCCCTCATCTTACCCCCTGTCCACTATCACTGCAACCATCTTCGGTAATCATTATTTCATCACTGAACTCCGAAAGAATTCAGTTCATCGTTTATCACAATAGGTAGAAATGCACGATAAACTGCGGAAAACTCATCTGCAATTTCTTTTCAAGGGTCATGAAAATCACATATGGGGGATACAGGCTGATATTTCTTAAAGAATTTAATACAGGCCAACCGGCCTATGTCAGCCTTGGACTCCAGACCATTTGCCATGCAAATTTGGGTGAGCAACAAGCATCTGGCATCCACCTCTGCCCAGACAGAAAACAGGCACACGGACATTCTCTCTTATAGGTATGTAAATTTTAGATAATTTGATATTTAAATTTACCTAAATGTGTCACAGATTTTGTTCCATGTTTGACATTACATTTGAGCACTTTGGAAGAGATTGCCTCTTGTCCTTTAACAATTATATTGACGTTCAATATTCACATTTGTATTTAGAAAATTATATAATTAACTTATTTATATTATACCAAAACAATAAATGCGTGCAAAGAATTACCTGCCCCACTGAGGAGAAGCATAAGTAGGTTTACCATGAGCGATGTCCACCATAACTATGTTGGGAAGGTACTGGACAAAGGTGACAGCACTGGAATTCAAGCCCAGTCCCTCTCCCGCTATGGTACACTTGTTCTCTGCTTCTGTCACAGGAGAAACTATAAATTAATATCTGATTGGAGTCAGATTAAGATTTTTGGTGTCATAAAATATAATAAATCACGTCCTCTGGTCAGTAACAATGTATTTATGACTACATTATCAGCCCGAAAATGAATATTGACTGATGTGGTTCGTGTAGGTATATTGAGAGTCGGAAAGGGAACTATGAGGAGAAAGCGCCAAGCCATTACGACTATATAGCACTTGGAAGGGGGTCAGGATAAGGATTTGGGATGGGACGGAGGGGGGGGGGAGGAATGGTAGTACCAACGTATTAAGAGAGTAACTTGCTTGGCAAATAATTGCCAATCAATGACTGTCTAGCAAGTGACTTTATTATCAACTACCAGGTGAGAAATAAAGCAAATCAAAGATGGGTGGACGTTATGCATCTATGGGCAGACAAGCCCATAGATGCATATCAAATGATGAAATAGCCTAAAAATAACATTCATCACACCCTAACCCTAACATCATCTATCTCCCCACCCCCACCCGTCCTGCCCAACAATCAACAACCCAACCATTCACCCTCTCCCTTCCCTCCAAGACTGCCGCCTTCTACCTTCCTGAAGGTGGAAGGCGGCCGTACTCTGGTCACATATGATGCGTCTGGAAACCTTTTGGGGAAGGTTGGGTTGTAATTAGAAAAGATTTGGATCAGTTGTGGGTGTTGATGCCTGACAACAAGCCTGAGATTATATAGAAGGGAATGTAAGTACCCCTTTATGACAAAGGTAGATCAAAGCAAATCAGTAGCCGCCCAGTTTCGGAGACAGTCCCAACTAGCAAGAGTCGGTGGGGATAATAAGCCTGTGAGTTGATCCACACAAGAGGAAGACATTAGGAAGAGACCAGTGAAGCTACAGTTAAGGCGACGTTAAGAAAGAGCTTTATTTGACTTTTGCCTGTGAAGAGGACAATGAGAGTTTTGATTATTATTATTAACCTAACCTGCAGGTAACCAGTGAACCGAGTAAATAAGGATGATTATTATTGTCGGTTAACTGCAAGTAACCAGTAAATTAAGTGAATAAATGTTGATAGAGGTATTGCACAAGATAAAGGCTGACTCAACAATTGAGGTCAGACATTATACAATCTTCAACCGAGGTAACAAATAAATGCAGTTGGCATTATTCTAAGGCTACCAGGAGGGTGGTACATGTTGCTGATCAACTGCAGCGTAGAAGAATTTAACGCTTCTTACTGTTGGCGGACCTCCCTTAGGAGACGTCCCTCTAGTGCGGTCAGAAGAGGCAGAAACATTCGAAGATTACTGTGGAAGAGGAGCCTAGTGGATGACCTGCGTCACGTCTGGTGTTGTGGGAGTGAGGAAGAGAAGATTAATGGTACGTGTGATGTCACGGATCAGCTAAGGAGGTAGTGATGTCATTGAGGCAGTGGAAGCGCCAGTGAGCAGAGCGACGCAAGGGGAGCATCAGACCACTGGAAAGGGTCTGTGAGCAGGGCGACGCAAGGAGAGCATCAGGCCACTGGGAAGCGCCAGTGAGCAGGGCGACGCAAGGAGAGCATCAGGCCACTGGGAAGCGCCAGTGAGCAGGGCGACGCAAGGAGAGCATCAGGCCACTGGGAAGCGCCAGTGAGCAGGGCGACGCAATTAGAGCATCAGGCCACTGGGAAGCGCCAGTGAGCAGGGCGACGCAAGGAGAGCATCAGGCCACTGGGAAGCGCCTGTGAGCAGGGCGACGCAAAGGGAGCATCAGGCCACTGGGAAGCGCCAGTGAGCAGGGCGACGCAAGGAGAGCATCAGGCCACTGGGAAGCGCCAGTGAGCAGGGCGACGCAAGGAGAGCATCAGGCCACTGGGAAGCGCCAGTGAGCAGGGCGACGCAAGGAGAGCATCAGGCCACTGGGAAGCGCCAGTGAGCAGGGCGACGCAAGGAGAGCATCAGGCCACTGGGAAGCGCCTGTGAGCAGGGCGACGCAAGGAGAGCATCAGGCCACTGGGAAGCGCCAGTGAGCAGGGCGACGCAAGGAGAGCATCAGGCCACTGGGAAGCGCCTGTGAGCAGGGCGACGCAAAGGGAGCATCAGGCCACTGGGAAGCGCCAGTGAGCAGGGCGACGCAAGGAGAGCATCAGGCCACTGGGAAGCGCCAGTGAGCAGGGCGACGCAAGGAGAGCATCAGGCCACTGGGAAGCGCCTGTGAGCAGGGCGACGCAAAGGGAGCATCAGGCCACTGGGAAGCGCCAGTGAGCAGGGCGACGCAAGGAGAGCATCAGGCCACTGGGAAGCGCCAGTGAGCAGGGCGACGCAAGGAGAGCATCAGGCCAATGGGAAGCGCCTGTGAGCAGGGCGACGCAAAGGGAGCATCAGGCTACTGGGATGCGCTAGTGAGCAGGGCGACGCAAGGAGAGCATCAGGCCACTGGGAAGCGCCTGTGAGCAGAGCGACGCATGGGGAACAACAGTCCACTGGGATAACATCAGCTCTTAGTTAAGTATTGTACCCTCCCCTTTCCCTTTTCTTAATTAGAAGTTCCAGAGAGAACTGTTTTATATCTGCTTGATATAAATTGTATGTGCCAGGATGCTTTATATGCACGTGAATAAATCAGGTTATGTTTGATGCACTATGAGACAGTGAAGTACTTTATTTGGCGAAGTGAAGCCTAGTATTATTGAATGATTATTATTATTGGAGAATGTTTTTGTGATGACCAAACCACACACCAGAAGATGAGAAGACAACGACGTTTCGGTCCGTCTTGGACCATTATCGAGTCGACTGTGATGGGGACGAGATTGTTGTTGTTGTTGTTGTTTTAGAGTCAGCTACGCGGAACAAAAATGTTCCAAGTAGCACGGATTATGGTGAGACCGTCGTACTCACCTGGCACACGAGATGTGCGGGGAGTGAGATTGATTGATGAAGCTTAAGCCACCCAAGAGGTGGCACCGGCATGAATAGCCCGTAATTGGTACAAATTTTTATTTTTTTATTGTTCAGTAATTCTTTTCAGTATTCTGAGGTTGCATTTAATCGTCAAGCTGTTATCGCGGGGGAGGATACTGCTTGACAATCTTTATGAGCGTCTCCAACTGCTGGACACCAGGAGAGTGGCTGTGTTGAATGCTTCAGAGTGGCCACTGCAAGATTCAGGGACTCTTAAAGCTCTGCTAAGGTCGTTGGTTCCTTCACATTCCAGAAGATAGTGAAGTAATGGCTTTTCTGTGACAGTTTGGCAGAAGATGCACTCTCTCTGTCGGGGTTCACCAATCTCCCAGTTGCATCTGTAACCTAGACGTAGTCTATATAACCTAACTGCTATTTCCCTGTGGATTCCTTTTGGGATATTTAACCTTTCTAATTTGGTTGCCTGAAGATACCATGTTGCAGAGGGCGAACCTTCAGCTATTCTCTGGTGTAGGTAGGCTTTGTTGAGGTGTGAGAGTTTTTGGTGATGATGTTTTTAATGTTCTCTAGGCTGGGTTGAATTGTTTTATCTATCACTGGATGACGAGTTGCCAATTTAACAATTTCATCATCTTTCTCATTTAATGGGATTCCAGCATGGGATGGGATCCAGTTTAAGGTTATGTTGAGTCCTTTGCCTTTAGCGACTGCTCCAAGATGAAAAATGTGGCAATTATTTCCACGTTATCTTTCCACTGTTTTTGTCCTAATATTTGAAGTGCAGCTTTTAAATCTGTGTGTATGATTGCATTTTGAGTGTTTTGTGTAATCACATATGCGAATGTCTGTTGTATGGCAAACAGCTCAGTTTAGGTTGATGATACTAGTCCTCCCAGTCTCCAGTATGCCTGTATGTTGGCCGTGCAAAGAGCAGCGCCAGCACTCTCATATTCTGTGTTAACCGATCCGTCTGTGAAAATGTGGGTGGTTCCTGCTACTGCAATGCTATACATTTGGTCTTCTATTATGCGCCTTAGGATTGTCGGATCATAGGCCACATTTTTCATTAGGAGACTTTCTATTAATATTTTGAACTTAGGCTCTTCCCACGGTGCGGAAGGAGTGTAATTTGGGTGTGGTTGATCACCCTCTCTATCGAGAATCATGCTTTTTAAATGTAGTCTGTTTAGGACTTTTCCTGCTCTTGCAGCCCAAGAGTTTCCATTGTTTTGGCCAAGTCCAACCACCAAGGCCTGCCGTACTAGGATTAGATCAGGAGAAATAATTATCTTACTGATAATTGTAGCTGTCTTTGTGACATTCTTTCTTGAAGAGAGGGCAAACCCGTCTCCAGTCTAAGAGTTTCAAGCCTGGTCCACATGGGGCTCCCAGCGCGGCTCTCATAGCATTGTTTTGGGCAACTTCAAGCTTTTTCCACTGTTGGTGTGATAGATTTGTGAGTGCAGGTGCGGCATAATCGATCACTGATCTGACTGCCTGTACATAGTATGTGCGAAGGACTTGCAGATTGGCTCCTCCAGAGAGGGAGGTTAGCGACCTGAGGATTGCCGTCCGGGCCGCAGTTCGCTCTCTCAAGTAAGTGACCTCAGCATTAAAATTCATGTGTGTGTCCAGGATTATTCCTAGATACTGATAGGTGTCCACCCATTCAATTGGTTGACCCTGTACTGTGAGTAGGATGTTGGGCTTCGCTATTTTTATGGGCATGGCTTTTGACTTTGAGGGGTTGAGTTTGATCCCAATCTGTTTTGCCTCTTTACTGATGCAGTCTAAGCATTTGGGTGTAAGGCGCGCCGCATCCCTTCCTTTTATGATGATGACAAAGTCGTCCGCGTAGTTTAGCAGCCTGCAGTGATGTGGAAGGTATACATGGGGAGTGAGGGAGGTGCGAGTATTAAGTAAGCAAGAGTTAGGTGAGGAACAGGTAAGAGGGGGTAATTCCTAAAAATGGTAAGAGTAAGGCAAAAGGTAAGAACAAGAAGAAAGGTTTGGATGGGATGGATGTAATAATGGGGAGACGGAAGAAAGGGAACGTACGAATAAGAGGAGAAAAAAGAGACAAAAGGGGGGTAGGCTTATGTCAGGTCACGTTTGTTAGAAGGATTAGAGCATTTGAGTATGTACTGTGAAAGGTAGAGTCAACAGCAACAAAGCCAGGACTAAGGTTCATGTTGGGTAGGTTGAGCATCAGAGCCGATCGACAAGAGCGCGTCTGTGAAGAGTAGAAGCAGGAAAGATTATTTTAGAAGAAGACCAATCAATAGGATGATTAGAATCCAAAATATGACAAAAGACAACATTGTTTGTGTCTGCAGACTTGACACTTCTCTTCTGTTCCTTAAGTCTGTCATTCAGTGTACGGCCAGTTTCCCCAAAGTATTGGACAGGACAAGACGAACAGGAAATAGAGTAGACACCATCAGCATTAGAAGTAGAAGGAGTAGTGTGAACCAGATTGCAGTGAAGAGTGTTAGTTTGTCGAAAGACGAGCTTTACGTCAAGAGGGCGAAGGGTATTAGTGAGATTTTTCAGTTCATATATAAAGGGAAGGCAGATCACAGTGGTAATAGTGTTGGAAACAGGTTTGGGATGAAAGAAATTTCGTTTAGCTTGAGAGTAGGCACAGTTGATAAAATGTAAGTGGTAACCAAGGCGAGAGAAGATTTGTAAATAAAGGAAATTTCAAATCAAGAATCTGAGTCACTCATGCATAGTTCGTGGAGGAAGAGAAAGACGAGGATACCTTTCTTAACAGAAATAGGATGGTATAAAAAGACATGAATGTACATATCATTATGCATGGTCACTACCAGAATAGTCTTCCCTACACTCGTGGCCACAAGAACAATGTTAAGCGTTTTCTCAACGTCCCCTGGCATGAGGGTGACCTTTGGTATGGGTCTGTGGCAGTGGTGAAGGACCAATTGTATAGGTATGGAGCTCTGGCGGGACTAACAAATGATTGTCACACGATTAAGTACTTCGTGCTTGAACTCACTAATTATCATAAAATATAATATCAAGCAAATAAAGAAAAAACATCAATCGTGTATTTAACCAGTTAAGAAGTTAAAACACTTAATGCTCACAAAATACAACCAGTGAGAAGTTTCACAATAGTTTCCACAAAGGGTCATTTGTGAGATGTTTTCATGGGTGTGGAGCAACTCTTGTCCTGGTGTTATCTACCGATCTGTGGTACCGCAGCCATTATATGGCAAACGGCTTAGGATTCCACTAAACTTGAGGCGGTCCATGTAGTTTAACAAACATAGGTGCTGATACATGATTTATGAGAATTCTTGAGCGTGTTGTTGTTATTATCAGGGTCATTTGACTGAATCGCCTCTCACACTCAGCAGTACTAATAGGAATAATTTATAAACAGCTCAGTAATGGGTGTAAATCTTGGGGAATTCGGCGTTCATGATCCTCCATGTAGTCTCTAAGGCATTTAATGCAGAGTAAGAAGAAAGCTTAAACTTCTTACAGAGAGATAATATATTAGCTTCTCCATAATTAGGTGGTATTTCATCGGCCAGTAGTCATTTTCTAGGACACACATTTCACTTAGCAGTGATATATACATACTTTGACGTTCAGAAGTTTGAGAGCCATTCATAGATGTTGTCGAGAACATACCGTGCTGCAAATTGTTCACAAGACTAGTAAGAAACTATTGATAATTACTGGAGACATTTTTCTTATTGTTTGTTATGGAAATTGCTCTAAACTTCCTCAATTCAATTCCCTTTTAGCTTCTAAAGTTCTAGTGCCAGGTTTCTCTTTTAGGCCATGCAATGACCTTATGCTCCGTTGAATCAGTTTGTCTGCATACTCTATCGAAATAGTGCGTTTCTGTAGACACTCTGACAGTAAACAAAATTCATGCATCGTGTCATACATTAGAACTAAATCGAATAGAATCTGTTCTGAAGTTAGTTTTTTCAACAGACCTTCATGTTTTTCTATCACTTCCAATTTTTTTTTCATCTTTCACTGCTTTCTTTAAAATGAAAACAAAGTGCTGATTGTTTTTGCACACTGCTGAAACTGTTCGAAACGAGGTGGTCACTCACCTGGTGCTCAGAACACAGACTATATTGCAAATCTGCTGTTCAAGTTGAGAGGCACATTCAGATAGTTCCTTTTGATTTAGAGGCGATCTATTGTAAACTGAGTACAGTTTCTCCATAAATGCTTGAAAATTATTAATTCCATGAACTTCTTTCACTGAATCACCTACTTCAAGTTCTAATTTGTGATTAAAACAATGCCAGATTATTATAACAGGGTAATGTTCCTTGGGATTTGTTGCAACGCCAGATTTGACGCCAAGCATGACACTTGCCCCATCACTAGCAAATGATACAAGGTTCTGTTTCAAATATAAGTCATCAACCCCATGATAATTAAGACAGCTCAACAGAAACCTAGCAATAGGTGTCGCTTTCTGATCAAGTAGTTCACGTAGATCTAAGAACATGAAATAGGCATTACCTTCCTTATCACTTTCACATTTAAAGTAAACTATCTAGGTTGTTTTAATGCTTGGGCTTGTTGATTCATCAATGAAAAACAGAAATTTTCTTATTTATCTGCTTGATATGCTGGCAAATTTTCTCTTTTATATTAATGACTATGTGATTAGTTATCTCTGTGGCACTAGTTTGGGAATGCAGTCTTATTCCAAGGTCAACACCATTTTGCTCTGTAGTTCCAGTTCGCCAAAGTGATCAGAGTATGGTCTGTCATTCGGAGCTAAATAGTATGCAGAACCCAAAATTGAACCGGTTGTCTTTAGCATTCTTTAGTAGCGAAGCATTCACGTCATCACACAATTTTCCAAGTGCATCTTCACTAGATACATTTTCAACACGTAAAGCAGCAGTGTGAGCTTTTGATAGTTTATGGTAAAAAACATTTAGTAGTCGAAACACACCTTTTGCCACTTTCACTGTTATCATTATCAGTCTCCTGTATGTTATTCTTGTTACACTCCTCAATTTGTTACGAAAGAAGGAGTACAAGGAAAACTAGGAAAAGTATTTCGGGTTCTCTCTATTTCAATTATGGCCTTTTGTTCCCCATGCCTCTTTTAAATTTATATTATTCTTTCAGCTTCAGCCCGATCATTTCTATTTCCCTATATAGCCTTCCTCGTCGTTGTTGGGATAGAGTGGAGCGTTTGAGATGTTCTGCTATTTGTTTTCTTTGCCTATAGAGGGTGCGCCGTTCTCGTTCCAGTTTGCATCTTTTTCTCTTTTTTCTTAGTGATATATGTCGTCTACATGTTTCTAATGCTACAGTGCCTATTTTCTCGAAGCACTGGTTTAAGTCTGCATTATGTATTGTTCTTCCCAGCATAGTTCTGCGAGGTCTCAGTTTTTTTCGTTCCAAATTAATCAGTTTGTTATTAAAATTGAATTTGTTGAATTCTTCTCCTCTGGGATTTGAACCTGTGCAGTCAATTTCAAATCAGTCAATTTCTTCAGATGAAAGAACCTGTGAAGTCAGTTTCAAATTCTTCTCCTCTGGGATGTGTTTACAAAAGTTCACCTCTAAATCAAAAGTAACTATCTGAATGTGCCTCTCAACTTAAACAGCAGATTTGCAAAATAACCCGTGTTCTGAGCACCAGTTGGGTGGTCAGTTCGTTTCGAACAGTTTCAGCAGTGTTCAAAAATTATTAAGCACCGAGTTTTCATTTTGAAGAAACGGTGAAAGATGAAACAAGATTTGGAAGTGATAGAAAAACCTATGATGGTCTGTTGAAAACTAACTTCAGAACAGTTTCTATTGGATTTAGCTCTTATGTATGACACGTTGCATGAACTTTGTTTACTGTCAGAGTGTCTACAGAAACGCACTACTTCGATAGAGTATGCAGACAAACTGATTCAACGGAGCATAAGGTCATTGCATGGCCTAAAAGAGAAACTTGGCACTAGAACTTCAGGAGCTCAAAAGGCAATTGAAAAGGGAAGTTTGGAGGT
>WNGS01169391.1:2696-19810 GCA_020271785.1 Procambarus virginalis
ACGTTCGACTGGTTTCTTCTTGAAGAAAGTGAATATGAGGGATCTTTCGTCGCCTATCTCCTTTGTGACTAAATATGTACATGACGGTCGCTGAATGTTGCCTGTTTGAGACTTCTCCGGAATAGAAATATGGTGTTAAGCACAACCATGACATCAGTGTTAGATGTATTTAGTATTGTTGTTCTTCGAAAGTCTCGTCAAAAATTCGCTTGGAAGTATTTTAAGTCTTCATCGTCACTAATATTTTCATAAATAGGACTGCAGTTTTAATGATGCGTGTTGAATCCTTACAAAAATTATCAAAAACGTCCTCAGTGATGTGTCCGGCGGTTTGATCTCATCCGGAATTGAACACAATAAATGACATCAGTGTTAGATACAATCAGTAGGTGTTCGTCTTCATAGGTATCACCGAAAAAACGTTTGTAAATACTCTGATAATCTTCATCTTCAGTAATATTTGTCAGTAAGGTGCAGTAGTTATACTTGTTGAAATTTATGTAGAAACATTACAATAATAATCAGAGGTGTCCTTAAATATGTGTTCTGGCGTTGTTCTCTCATCAGGCACAAATATGTGGTGTCGAACATGACTGTCGTTACAACTGGCAAGCGTCGTGTGTCTAGCACTAGATCTCAAACTGAGTGTGTTATTACTGGTTTCGTTTGATTCACTTTCTAAAGTCTTCTCGAAAATATGTTTGGAAGCATAAAAGTCTTCATCATCATTATCGAGGCATAAAATTTGACAACCACTAGTTGTAGACTTCCTTTTTATATCGGGATTAATATTCTCAAAACCAACGCTGTCCTTAAGCGGGTAAAGGGAAGTAGATTTAGTGTTACTAGTTAAATTATCTGCAGAATCCTGACTAAAATGTCCATAAATTCCATCGATAAATTTGTCAGGCGTTTTAAGATCAGGATCCATTCTGTTGACAATAACGTGAGACTTAAAACTCGATGCCAGTAAAATACGTCTGGTGTATCAGCCGCACTGACTGGTGAGATGCATTTCCAGGCTTACGAGTCCCATCTGCCCGAAGCAACTGGTTGTAAGGCGCCAGAGGCCCGCCATAATATAATAACAATCAAATAAAAGGTTAATCAGACAGACGAAAGTAGCCAGTGTGTACAATAAAAAGACTAGTAAACTTCATGCAGAATGACTCCTTTAATCAACCCTTCTCAGTGCCGTCTCGGCCATCAATGCAGCAATTCAGGGAATTTTAATCATTTACTTCAGTTGATGCGCGCAGTAACCACGAAGCATGTCATTTTGTAGAATATAAATCATGTGTACAAAGAAAATAGGTTATTTAATTTCAGAATTGTGGGTATTTTTTTTATTAAAACTATAGAACATAAACTTTTAAAATTCACAGAGTTCATTTCCAGTTATAGCGGCGACTATTTGGTGAACAGGAAGCTTTTTTTTTTAATAATACTTGAAACAACACGTACAGACTCCAGGAAAAACAGGGAACTGGAAAAAACTGGAACTTAAGCAGAAACGATTGATTCACACCTACCCACCTGGTGGGGCTCTCTTGTGTACGTGACGAATGTGCCAATTAAGCCATTTTCTTGAGGTGTAAGGCCTGGAACAGTGAGGACATTGGAAAATATTTTGAGCACCGCTAGATGTACGGCGCTTGCCAGCCTGTACCTTAAAAGGAACTTCATCACCATGGGTGACAGGGGCGGCAGTGTAATTACCACGAATGGCAGTCAATTCTGCAGGGAAATTGTTATTGAACTTGGTTCCATATGTGTAGATTTCAGGTTGTGCACGCTCACTGACTGAGAACTCAACAGGAACTTCAACACCATGGGTGAGGGAGGTGGCATTGTTTTTAGCATGAATGTCAGTCAATTCTGCAGGTAAATTGTTATTGGAATTGGTTTCTTGCATGCGGATTTCAGGTTGTGCACACTCACGGACTGATTGACGCCTTACTACCTGGTAGGGACTCGAATGTACGTTAGAAATGAGCCGATTACGCCTGTTTATTGAGGCGTAAGACTTGGAAGAGAGAGGACATGGGAAATCCTTCTGAGCACCACTGGATGTAAGGAGCTTCCCAGCCTGTACCTTAAAAGGAACTTCATCACCATGGGTGACAGGGGCGGCAGTGTAATTACCACGAATGGCAGTCAATTCTGCAGGGAAATTGTTATTGAACTTGGTTCCATATGTGTAGATTTCCAGTTGTGCACACTCACTGACTGAGAACTCAAAGGGAGCATCATCACCAAGGGGTAATAGAGGCGGCAGTGTAGTTACCGTGAATGGTAGTCAATTCTGCAGGCAATTTGTTATTGGACTTTGTTCCTTGTGTGTGGATTTCAGGTTGTGCACACTCACTCACTTAGAACTCAACGGTAGCTTCATCACCAAGGGTGACGGAGGTGGCAGTGTAGTTACCATGAATGGCAGTCATGGTAACTTATTACCATGTTTTTAGCATGAATGTCAGTCAATTCTGCAGGTAAATTATTATTGGAATTGGTTTCTTGTTTGCGGATTACAGGTTGTACAAACTCTCTGACTGATTGACGCCTTTCCACCTGGTAGGGAATCATATGTACGTTAGAAATGTGTCGATTACGCCATTTTATTGAGGCGTAAGACTTGGAACAGTGAGGACATGGGAAATCCTTCTGAGCACCACAGGATGTAGGGAGATTGCCAGCCTGTACCTTAACTGGAACTTCACCATGGGTGACGGGGGCGGCATTGTAGTGACCATGCATGTCAGTCAGTTCTGCAGGTAAATTCTTAACGGACTTGCGTCTCTTGTGTATGTGACGAATGTGCTTCGTAAGGCATTTTCTTTTGAGATAAGGCTTGCAACAGTGAGGACATCGGTAAACCTTCTGAGCACCGCTGGATGTACGGCGCTTGCCAGCCTGTACTTTAACGGGAACTTCATCACCATTGGTGACGGAGGCGGCAGTGTAATTACCATGAATGACAGTCAATTTTGCAGGCAAATTGTTATTGAACTTTGTTCCTTGTGTGTGGATTTCAGGTTGTGCACACTCACTCATTGAAAACTCAACGGGAGCTTCATCAACGGAGGTGGCAATGTAGTTACCATGAATTGCAATAAATTCTGCAGGCAAATTGTTATTGGAATTGGTTTCTTGTGTGCGGATTTCAGGTTGTGCACACTCACTGACTAATCGAGTTTTCCCACCTTGTAGGGACTCGTATGTACATTAGAAACGTGCCGATTACGCCGTTTTATTGAGGCGTAAAACTTCTCAGGATCACTGGATTTATGGCATTTGCCAGCCTGTACCTTAACGGGAGTTTTATCACCATAGGTGACGGAGGTGGCAGTGTAGTTTCCATGAATGTCAGTTAATTCTGCCGGTAAATTGTTATTGGACTTTGTTTCTTGTGGGCGGATTTCAGGTTGTGCACGCTCGCTGTCTGAAAACTGATCGTGCGGCAAGTCGACTGGCTTCTTCTTGAAGAAAGTGAATATCAGGGATCTATCGTCGCCTGTCTCCTTCTTTACGACTAAATATTGTTCATGGCAGTCGGGTGAAGGTTGCAGTTGAGACTTCTGCATAGAAATGTGGTGTTGAACACAATCAATGACATCAGTGTTAGATGTATTTAGTAGTTGTTGTTCTTCGAATGTCTCGTCAAAAATTCGCTTGGAAGTATTATTAAAGTCTTCATCGTCACTAATATTCTCATAAACAGGGACTGCAGTTTTAACGTTACTTGTTGAATCCTTCCAAAAATTATCAGAAACGTCCTCAGTGTTGTGTTCTGGCGGTTTGATCTCATCCGGCAAAGAACTATTGTTTTGAACACAACAAATGTTATCGGTGTCAGATATACTCAGTTGGGTTCTTCCTCGTAGGTCTCACCGAAAAAACGTTTGTAAATACTCTGATTTTCATCTTCAGTAATATTGTCAGAAACAGGTGCAGTATTTTTACTTGTTAAATTTTCTGTGGAAACATTACAATAATAATCAGAAGTATCCTCAAATATGTGTTCTGGCGTTTTTATCTCATCCGGCACAAACGTGAGGTGTTGAACATGACTCGTTATAACTGGCAAGCGTCGCGTGTCTAGCACTGGATCTCAAACTGAGTGTGTTATTACTGGTTTCGTTTGATTCACTTTCTAAAGTCTTCTCGAAAATATGTTTGGAAGCATAAAAGTCTTCATCATCATTATCGAGGCACAAAACTTGACTGCCACTAGTTGTAGATTTCCTTTTTATATCGGGATTAATATTCTCAAAACCAACGATGTCCTTAAGCGGGCAAAGGGCAGTAGATTTAGTGTTACTAGTTGAATTATCTGCAGAATCCTGACTAAAATGTCCATAAATTCCATCGATAAATTTGTCAGGCGTTTTAAGATCAGGATCCATTCTGTTGACAATAACGTGAGACTTCAAACTCGATGCCAGTAAAATACGTCTGGTGTATACGACAGCCGCACTGTCTGATGAGCTGCCTTTCCAGGCTAACGAGTCCCATCTGCCCGAAGCAACTGGTTTTAAGACGCCAGAGGCCCGCCATAATATAATAACAATCAAATAAAAGGTTAATCAGACAGACGAAAGTAGCAAGAGATCACAATAAAAATCCTAGTAAACTTCATGCAGAATGACTCCTTTAATCAACCCTTTTCAGTGCCGTCTCGGCCATCAATGCAGCAATTCAGGGAATTTTAATCATTTACTTCCGTTGATGTGCGCAGTAACCACCAAGCATGTCATTTTGTAGAATATAATTCATGTGTACAAAGAAAATAGGTTATTTAATTTCAGAATTGTGGGTATTTTTTATTAAAATTATAGAACATAAACTTTTAAAATTTACAGAGTTCATAGCCAGTCATAGCGACGACTACTTATTGAACAGGAAGCAATTTGTTTTAATAATACTTGAAAAAACACGTACAGAACCCAGGAAAAACAGGGAACTGGAAAAAAAGCTGGAACTTAAGCAGATACGATTGATTGACGCCTACCCACCTTGTGGGCTCTTTTGTGTACGTGACGAATATGCCAATTAAGCCATTTTCTTGAGGTGTAAGCCCTGGGACAGTGAGGACATATGTAAATCTTTTGAGCACCGCTAGATGTACGGCGCTTGCCAGCCACCTTAACGGGAACTTCATCACTATGGGTGATGGATGCAGCAGTGTAATTACCATCCATGGCAGTCAATTCTGCAGATGAATTGTTAACAGACCTGGGTCTCTTGTGTACGTAACGCATGCGCCAATTAAGCCATTTTCTTGAGGTGTAAGCCCTGGGACAGTGAGGACATTGGTAAATCTTCTGAGCACCGCTAGATGTACTGCGCTTGCCAGCCTGTACCTTAACGGGAACTTGATCACCATGGGAGATGGAGGTGGCAGTGTAGTTACCATGCATGGCAGTCATTTCTGCAGGTAAAGTGTTATTGGGCTTGGTTTCTTGTGTGTGGATTTCAGGTTGTGCACCCTCAGTGACTGAGAACTCAACAAAAACTTTACCAGCAAGGGTGACGGAGGTGGCAGCGTTATTACCATGAATGGCAGTCATTTCTGCAAGTAAATTGTTATTGGAATTGGTTTCCTGCATGGAGATTTCAGGTTGTTCACACTCACTGACCATTTGAGGCCTTTTCGCCTTGTAGGGCCTCATATGTACGTTAGAAATGTGCCGATTACACCATTTTATTGAGTCGTAGGTTCTGGAACAGTGAGGACATGGGAAATCTTTCTGAGCACCACTGGATGTAAGGAGCTTGCCAGCCTGTACCTTAACTGGAACTTTACCATGGGTGACGGGGGCGGCATTGTAGTGACCATGCATGTCAGTCAGTTCTGCAGGTAAATTCTTAACGGACTTGCGTCTCTTGTGTATGTGACGAATGTGCTTCGTAAGGCATTTTCTTTTGAGATAAGGCTTGCAACAGTGAGAGGATATCGGTAAACCTTCTGAGCACCGCTGGATGTACGGCGCTTGCCAGCCTGTACTTTAACGGAACTTCATCACCATTGGTGACGGAGGCGGCAGTGTAATTACCATGAATGGCAGTCAATTTTGCAGGAAATTGTATTGAACTTTGTTCCTTGTGTGTGTGGATTTCAGGTTGTGCACACTCACTCACTGAGATCTCAATGGGAGCTTCAGCAACGGAGGTGGCAATGTAGTTACCATGAATTGCAAAAAGTTCTGTAGGTAAATTGTTATTGGAATTGGTTTCTTGTGTGCGGATTTCAGGTTGTGCACACTCACTAACTGATCGACGCCTTCCCACCTTGTAGGGACTCGTATGTACATTAGAAACGTGCCGATTACGCTGTTTTATTGAGGCGTAAAACTTCTCAGGATCACTGGATTTATGGCATTTGCCAGCCTGTACTTAACGGGAGTTTTATCACCATAGGTGACGGAGGTGGCAGTGTAGTTTCCATGAATGTCAGTTAATTCTGCCGGTAAAATTGTTATTGGACTTTGTTTCTTGCGGGCGGATTTCAGGTTGTGCACGCTCGCTGTCTGAAAACTGATCGTGCGGCAAGTCGACTGGCTTCTTCTTGAAGAAAGTGAATATCAGGGATCTTTCGTCGCCTGTCTCCTTCTTTACGACTAAATATTGTTCATGGCAGTCGGCTGAAGGTTGCAGTCGAGACTTCGGCATAGAAAGTGGTGTTGAACACAATCAATGACACCAGTGTTAGATGTATTTAGTTGTTGTTCTTCAAATGTCTCGTCAAAAATTCGCTCGGAAGTATTATTAAAGTCTTCATCGTCACTAATATTCTCATAAACAGGGACTGCAGTTTTAATGTTACTTGTTGAATCCTTTCAAAATTATCAGAAACGTCCTCAGTGTTGTGTTCTGACGGTTTGATCTCATCCGGCAAAGAACTATTGTTTTGAACACAAGAAATGTTATCGGTGTTAGATATACTCAGTTGGTGTTCTTCGTAGGTCTCACCGAAAAAACGTTTGTAAATACTCAGATTTTCATCTTCAGTAATATTGTCAGAAACAGGTGCAGTAGTTTACTGTTGAGTTTTTGTAGAAACATTACAATAATAATCAGAAGTGTCCTCAAATATGTGTTCTGGCGTTTTTATCTCATACGGCACAAACGTGTGGTGTTGAACATGACTGTCGTTACAACTGGCAAGCGTCGCGTGTCTAGCACTGTATCTCAAACTGAGTGTGTTATTACTGGTTTCGTTTGATTCACTTTCTAAAGTCTTCTCGAAAATATATTTGGAAGCATAAAAGTCTTCATCACAACCAATGACATCAGTGTTAGATGTATTTAGTGTTGTTTCTTCGAATGTCTCGTCAAAAATTCGATTGGAAGTATTATTAAAGTCTTCATCGTCACTAATATTCTCATAAACGGGACTGCAGTTTTATTGTTACTTGTTGAATCCTTACAAAATTATCAGAAACGTCCTCAGTGATGTGTTCTGGCGGTTTGATCTCATCCGGCATAGACCAATTGATTTTAACACAACAAATGTCATCCATGTTAGATATACTCAGTTGGTGTTCTTCGTAGGTCTCACCGAAAAAATGTTTGTAAATATTCTGATTTTCTTTATCTTCAATAATTTTCAGAAACAGGTGCAGTAGTTTTACTTGTTGAATTTTTTGTAGAAACATTACAATAATAATCAGAAGTATCCTCAATGTGTTCTGGCGTTTTTATCTCATCCGGCACAAACGTGTGGTGTTGAACATGACTGTCGTTATAACTGGCAAGCGTCGCGTGTCTAGAACTGGATCTCAAACTGAGTGCGTTATTACTGGTTTCGTTTGATTCACTTTCTAAAGTCTTCTCGAAAATACGTTTGGAAGCATAAAAGTCTTCTCATCATTATCGAGGCACAAAACTTGACTGCCACTAGTTGTAGATTTCCTTTTTATATCGGGATTAATATTCTCAAAACCAACGCTGTCCTTAAGCGGGCAAGGGGCAGTAGATTTAAAGTTACTTGTTGAATTTTCTGCAGAATCGTGACTAAAATGTCCATAAATTCCATCGACAAATTTGTCAGGCGTTTTAAGTTCATCAGGATCCATTCTGTAGACAATAACGTGAGACTTAAAACTCGATGCCAGTAAAATACGTCTGGTGTATCAGCCACACTGTTTGGAAGATGCAGTACCTGCCAGAAAGGGTGTGAGGAGAGCTTATATAGCTCCTGGTAGCGAGTAACACCTGACGTGCCAGGAAGCCGTTGAACACCTGACTAGTCACAGACATCATTGTTGTTGTTGATGTTTAATTTTCGCTACTCACAACAAGAAGTTCCAGTAGCACGAGCTATGGTGAGCTCGTAAGTGGAGGCTCTTTGGAGCCATTATCTGTATCAATAGCTGATACAGCTACTGTATCTTAGAAATCTTTCATATGAAGAAAGATTAACAAAGCTTAAGTTGCATTCACTGGAAAGGCGAAGAGTTAGGGGTGACATGATAGAGTTTTACAAGTGGATGAATGGACATAACAAAGGGGATATTAATAGGGTATTAAAAGTACCAACACAAAAAGTATCATAGGATTATGAATGGGGAAGTTAGTTTAGAACAGGAATTCGTACAACTGGTTAGAAATGTTAAAAAAGAGATAAGGAAAACAAAAAGAAACTACGAAGTTCGCATAGTCCATATAGTCATGCAAGCGAAGACAAATCCTAAAGGGTTTTATCAGTTTTATTTAACTAAGACTAGAAAAAGGATAGGTCCATTAAAAACTGAGACAGGTCAAATAACGGATAATGACGAGGAGATAGAGTAGTATTTTTAATAAATATTTTATATCTGTATTTACTAAAGAGGAACTTAACAATATGCCTTCAGCCGAACAAGTCTATGTGGGTGGGGACGAGGACAGGTTGAAGAGTTTAGCAGTTACCAGGGAGGATGTAATTAAACAAATAATTAAACTCAAACCAAACAAATCTCCAGGGCCGGATAAAGTGTTTGCCAGGGTGCTTAATTAAAGAATGCAAAGAGGAGCTTTCCGAGCCACTGTCAACCATATTTAATAAATCAATAGAGTTAGGCAGAGTACCAGAGTTATGGAAAGTTGCTAATGTGATACAAATTATTAAGAAAGGAGATAGATCACTTGCGTCAAACTATCGACTAATTAGCCTAACGTCTATTGTGGGAAAGTTACTTGAATCGATATTTGCAAATAAAATTCGTCTTCATCTTGAAAAAAAACAAATTAATAAATGAGACGCAACATGGTTTTACAAATGGCCGTTCATGTTTAACAAATTTGCTATCATTTTATTCCAGCATAGTTGAGGCAGTTGATAGTGGTAAGGATAATGATGTCGTGTACCTTGACTTTAGCAAAGCTTTTGATACAGTGCCACATGAAAGACTGATTACAAAAATAAGGCTCATGGTATTGGAGGTGCTATATTAAGTTGGATTAGGGCATGGCTATTCCAAAGGAAACAGAGAGTTAGTATAAATGGAGTTAAGTCAGAGTGGGAAAATGATGTAAGTGAAGTGCCTCAGGGCTCTGTCCTGGGACCTCTGTTGTTTATAATATATATCAATGATTTAGATTCAGGTTTGAGTAGCAACATTTGCAAATTTGCAGATGGTACAAAAATCGGCAGGGAAATTAGGGCATGGCTATTCCAAAGGAGGAATATTCCAATTGAGGAACTTAACAATATGTACGTTATGTCCATTCATCCACTTGTAAACCTCTATCATGTCACCCCTAACTCTTCGCCTTTCCAGTGAATGCAACTTAAGCTTTGTTAATCTTTCTTCATATGAAAGATTTCTAATTTGGGGAATTAAGGAACAACAAGAAAGAGAGCTCCAGTTCAAGAAAGAAGAAATCCACCTCAAAGAGCGAGAGGCCGCCCTGAGGAAGGAAGAAAGTGAAAGAGAGGCCCTCCTACTTCAAGGACGAGAAGAACGTGAGCTGACCCTCCAACAACGTCATCTGGAGCTGCAACGCGAGCATGAAAAACAGCAAGCGGCTCTAGCTCTAGATTGTCGTGACAGAGAATTCACGATGGACATTACACACCAAGCTCAACGCCAGCAAGCTGCAGCTAGTCTTCCTTCAAGTTTCAATGTCTCCCATGCAAGTAAGTTAATGCCACCGTTCGTAGAAACGGAGGTTGATGTTTTTTTCACAACTTTTGAGACCCTTGCTAATCAACTTAGTTGGCCTAACGACCAATGGGCTACCCTTCTTCGAGTACATCTTACAGGTAGAGCAGCAGTCACACTCAGCACTTTGGCATCTGAAAACGACAACCCAACTCTGAAGCAAGCTGTGTTGGACGCCTACCTTCTCTCCACCGAAAGCTACCGACGAAAGTTCCGTGACTACGTAAAGGCAAGTACCACCACCTTCTTAGAATTTGCCAACACCAAACGGAGATATTTTATGAAATGGCTGGAGGCAGCACATGTCTCTACTTTTCCAGAACTCGTCAACCTCATGCTGGTTGAAGAATTCTTGAGGCGTGTACCTCCTCCTGTCCGTTTATATTTAGCAGATAAGGAGGAGACCGACTTAGTGAAATGCGCGAAGGCGGCTGACACTTACAGCCTCATCCACCGGCTGACACCAGAACCACCTACCAGTAAGAAGTCTTGGTACAGTTACGAGAAAGTGAGCCCAGATCAAGGTACCTCTCAACTGTACTGTAAGTATTGTCGACTCTATGGACATACCATAGAAAAATGTGGTAAGTCTCAATATAAAGGTAACACCGAATCCACTAAGCCCAAACCTACTTCCCCTAAGTCCGGTAAGCCTGTAATGAATATTGGTGTTCATGTTAATGATCTTTCTCTCTTCAGCAAGCATCTGTATCCAGGAACTATCACTACCAACGGTTCAGATTCTGAGGGACGTTTTGGACTTAAGATCTTGAGAGACACAGCGGCTCTTCAATCGATCGTCTTGAAATCAGCTGTGCCCAACGTCGCCTACACAGGAGAGACTGTATTCATCACTGACCTCACTGCTACTACTCCTTATCCTCTCGCCAGAGTCCACCTGGATTGTCCCTTCGTGACCGGTGAAGTCCAAGTCGCCGTCAGGGAAAAGCCTTTTCCCATGCCTGGAGTGCAACTTTTCCTGGGCAACGACTTGGCAGAAGACCTGCAACCGACCAACCTGATCGTCAAGGACAAACCCCAGGTGGGTAACTCTGTGTTGGATAATCCGATTTTTAAGCATGTTCCAGCAAAGGTTCAAGAGAGTGATGAAGTTTCTCCTCCTGTTATGGTGACCACCCGTGCTCAAGCAGCACGACCGCAGCCAGCCGACTCTACTACTACCACTGTCCCTCAAGACCCTTCGAAACTACCCCCAAATCTGACCGCTTTGGAGTTCCGTAAGTTACAGAGAGAAGATCTTACCTTGACACCATTACTCTTTCAGGCTGAGACTCAATCCGACAGTATTCCTGGGTTCTTCTTAGAGAACGAGCTACTCTATCGCAGATGCAGACCCAGTAAACTGAAGGACAAAGACGATTGGGCAAACGTTGAACAACTAGTGATTCCTACCAGCCTGCGGCCCACGATTCTACACCTGGCCCACGGAGCACTATCACACTACGGGTTTAACAAGACATACCATGGGATTCGTCAAGACTACTACTGGCCAGGTATAGTTAATGATGTAAAGCAACATGTAAAGCAATGCCACGTGCGTCAGATGGCAGGTAAACCGAACGTTTCGATTCCCAGAGTACCACTGACACCCATCCAGGTGCCTGAGGAACCTTTCCACAGACTTATTATTGACTGTGTTGGTCCCTTGCCTCGGACCAGTTCCGGCAACGCCTATATCTTAGCCATCCTGTGTCCTACCACCAGATTCCCCATAGCAGTTCCAGTGAAAAACATTACGGCTGCTACAGTGGTGAAGAATTTACTGAAGATCTTCACCCAGTATGGATTTCCGAGGGAGATTCAGAGCGACTGTGGCACCAACTTCACCAGTGATCTCTTCAAACGGACTCTGGAGGAGTTCAACATCAAACAGGTACTGTCCAGCCCCTATCATCCTGCTTCACAGGGTTCTCTTGAACGTAGTCATCAGACTATCAAGGCACTCTTAAAAAGTTTTGTAATGAGACCTCAAAGGATTGGGATAGGCAACTTGATCTCATCATGTGCATTTTCAGAAGTCTTGCCAACGAGTCACTAGGAGTATCTCCTTATGAGGTGCTCTACGGACGTAAGTGCCATACACCTCTCAAGGCTTTCAAGGATTCTCTACGTGATGCCACCTTCAGTGAGCATCAGAATGTGCCCCAGTTTCTTCAAAACCTCCGACACATTCTAGAGAGGGTACATTCCTTTGCCAGAAACAACCTACTGAAAGCCCAAGAGAGGATGAAGACTCGTTACGACCAGCACTGCCAAGTAAGGAAGTTTAAACCAGGAGACTTGGTACTCGCCTATTTCCCTATCCCAGGTTCTCCTTTACAAAACAGGTTTTCAGGATCCTACCGTGTTAAGGAGTGCCGGAATAACTACAACTACGTTCTCGAGACCCCCGATAGGCGGCGGAAGACCCAGCTGTGCCACATCAACTTAATAAAGCTCTATCATGGTACTCCTCCCACTGTGCTACTAAACCTCTCCACCTTTACAGGTCCATACAGCCACAGTGAGACCTTCCCTGCTTCTCCTTCCGAAAGCACTGACACTGAGACAGCGCTTTCTAATTCGGAAATCCTTACTGACATCCATAATCACTTTCAGGACGATAATAGTGCTTCACTCATCAAACTCATCAGAGAACATCAGGAGTTGTTTCGAGATGATCCACAAGAGTGTACTGTGACTCGGCACGACATCCAACTGCTACCTGACACCCGGCCGATTCGCCAACCATTTACCGAATCAGCCCTAGCAAGAAGGAAGTCATGCGTGCTGAGGTACAGTACCTCTTGGACCATGGACTGGCTACCCCCTGTGAGTCCCCCTGGGCCTCACCATGTATCTTGGTACCCAAACCTCACGGTAAGATCCGGCTGTGCACCGATTATAGGAAACTTAACAGTGTTACCGTTAAGGACGCATACCCATTACCTAGGATTGACGACATCCTTGACGCCATTGGTAATGCCCGCTACCTGTCCCAGGTGGACTTACTCAAGGGTATTACCAGGTGTGCTAACGGAGCGAGCTAAAGAACTGTCTGCCTTTATCACCCTTTCGGACTTTTCAGATATAACCGCCTTCCCTTTGGACTCTGCAATGCCCCGGCCACCTTCCAGAGAGCTGTCAACCGCGTCATCCAGGGCTTGGACAACACCTACGCCTTTGGATGATATCGTTGTAGCATCCAACACCTGGAGCGAACACTGCTCCAGCTGCAACGATTGTTCGCCAAGCTCCTGAAAGCCGGCCTCACCATCAATCTGGGCAAGTCCACTTTTGCCAAAGGTAAAGTGCGGTATCTGGGTCATGTTATAGGGAGTGGCAGCCTGGCTCCGTTAAATATCCACACTCAAGCCATCAAAGAGTATCCACAGCCTACTACCAGGAAGCAGCTCCTGCGCTTCCTTGGTCTTGCTTCTTATTACCGTAGGTTTGAAGAACTTTAGCACTGTTGCAACACCCTTAATCACCTTAACCAGTCCCAAGCAACGGTATAATTGGACCATGGAGCAAACCGTTGCTTTCGAACAACTCAAATTCTCCTCTGTTCTAATCCTATTCTCGCCTCGCCAGATACCAAGAAGCCTTTCATCCTCCATGTCGACGCCAGTGGTACCGGCATCGGGAGTGTCTTAATGCAGCAACGAGGCGAGGAGTTCTACCTGTCAGCTACTACAGCTACAAGTTGAAGCCTCACCAGAAAAAACTACAGCACTATAGAGAAGGAACTCCTCTCCATCGTCCTGAGCTTGCAACACTTTGCACCATAATTGCAAGGTGCTCGGTCCACTACCATCTACTCGGACACAATCCTCTACGTTTCCTACATCAAGCCAATTCAATAACCAACGTCTGCTGCGATGGGCTTTATATCTTCAAGGCTTCAATCTGAAAATCTGTTTACATCAAGGGGCCTGATACANGGTGGCAGTGTTGTTTCAATGAATGTCTGATAATTCTGCAGGTAAATAGTTATTGGACTTTGTTTATTGTGTGTGGATTTCAGGTTGTGCACACTCACTCACTGAAAACTCAACGTGAGCTTCATCACTAAGTGTGACGGAGGTGGCAATATAGTTACCATGAATAGCAGGAAATTCTGCAGGCGCATTGTTATTGCACTTGGTTTCTTATGTGTGGATTTCAGGTTGTGCACGCTCACTGAGAACTCAACACGAACTTTACCTCATTGGTAACGGAGGTGGCAATGAGGTAAATGGTGTTGTTACCATGAATTACAGTCAATTCTGCAGTTAAATTGTTAATGGAATTGGTTCCTTCTATACGGATTTCTGGTTTGTGCACACTCACTGGCTGACTGACGCTTTCCACCTGGTAGGGACTCACATGTACGTTAGAAATGTGCCGAAAACGCCTTTTTATTGAGGCGTAAGACTTGGAACAGTGAGGACATGGGGAAATCCTTCTGAGCACCACTGGATGTAAGGAGCTTGCCAGCCTGTACCCTAACGGGAACTTCTTCACCATTGCTGACGGGGGCAGCTGTGTAATTACCATGAATGGCAGTCAATTCTGCAGGCAAATTGTTCTTGGATATGGTTCCTTGTGTGTTGATTTCAAGTTGTACACACTCACTGACTGAGAACTCATCGCGAGCTTCATCACCAAGAGTAACGGAAGTGGTAGTGTCGTTACCGTGAATATTCGTCGATTCTGCAGACAAATTGTTATTGGACTTTGTTCCTTGTGTGTGGATTTCAGGTTGTGAACACTCACTCACTGACAACTCAACGGGAGTTTCATCGCCAAGGATGACGGAGGTGGCAATGAAGTTACCATGAATTGCAGTCAATTCTGCAGGCAAATTGTTATTGGACTTGGTTTCTTGTGTGTGGATTTCGGGTTGTGCACGCTCACTGACTGAGAACTCAACAAGAACTTAACCAGCATGGGTGACGGAGGTGGCAGTTTTATTATCATGAATGGCAGTCAATTCTGCAGGAAAACTGTTATTGGACTTGGTTTTTTGTGTACGGATTTTAGGTTGTGCACACTCACTGACTGATTGACGCCTGCCCACCTGGTAGGGACTCATATGTACGTTAGAAATGTGCCGATTACGCCATTCTATTGAGGCGTAAGACTTGGAACATGGAGGACATGCGAAATCCATCTGAGGAATGTATGGCGATTGCAAGCCTGTACTATAACGAGAGCTTCATCACCATGGGTGACGGAGATAGCAGTGTAGTTTCCATGAATGTCTGTTAATTCTGCAAGTAAATAGTTATTAGACTTTGTTTCTTGTGCGCAGATTTCAGATTGTGCACGCTCGCTGACAGAAAACTAATCGTGCGGCAAGTCGACTGGTTTCTTCTTGAAGAAAGTGAATATGAGGGATCTTTCGTCGCCTATCTCCTTTGTGACTAAATATTGTACATGACGGTCGGCTGAATGTTGCTGTTGAGACTTCTCCGGAATAGAAATATGGTGTTAAGCACAACCAATGACATCAGTGTTAGATGTATTTAGTAGTTGTTGTTCTTCGAAAGTCTCGTCAAAAATTCGCTGGAAGTATTTTAAGTCTTCATCGTCACTAATATTCATAAATAGGGACTGCAGTTTTAATGATGCGTGTGAATCCTTACAAAAATTATCAAAAACGTCCTCAGTGATGTGTTCCGGCGGTTTGATCTCATCCGGAATTGAACACAATAAATGACATCAGTGTTAGATACAATCAGTAGGTGTTCGTCTTCATAGGTATCACCGAAAAAACGTTTGTAAATACTCTGATAATCTTCATCTTCAGTAATATTGTCAGTAAGGTGCAGTAGTTATACTTGTTGAAATTTATGTAGAAACATTACAATAATAATCAGAGGTGTCCTTAAATATGTGTTCTGGCGTTGTTCTCTCATCAGGCACAAATATGTGGTGTCGAACATGACTGTCGTTACAACTGGCAAGCGTCGTGTGTCTAGCACTAGATCTCAAACTGAGTGTGTTATTACTGGTTTCGTTTGATTCACTTTCTAAAGTCTTCTCGAAAATATGTTTGGAAGCATAAAAGTTCATCATCATTATCGAGGCATAAAATTTGACAACCACTAGTTGTAGACTTCCTTTTATATCGGGATAATATTCTCAAACCAACGCTGTCCTTAAGCGGGTAAAGGGAAGTAGATTTAGTGTTACTAGTTAAATTATCTGCAGAATCCTGACTAAAATGTCCATAAATTCCATCGATAAATTTGTCAGGCGTTTTAAGATCAGGATCCATTCTGTTGACAATAACGGAGACTTAAAACTCGATGCCAGTAAAATACTGGTGTATCAGCCGCACTGACTGGTGAGATGCATTTCCAGGCTTACGAGTCCCATCTGCCCGAAGCAACTGGTTGTAAGGCGCCAGAGGCCCGCCATAATATAATAACAATCAAATAAAAGGTAATCAGACAGACGAAAGTAGCCAGTGTGTACAATAAAAAGACTAGTAAACTTCATGCAGAATGACTCCTTTAATCAACCCTTCTCAGTGCCGTCTCGGCCATCAATGCAGCAATTCAGGGAATTTTAATCATTTACTTCAGTTGATGCGCGCAGTAACCACGAAGCATGTCATTTGTAGAATATAAATCATGTGTACAAAGAAAATAGGTTATTTAATTTCAGAATGTGTGGTATTATTTTTTATTAAAACTATAGAACATAAACTTTTAAAATTCACAGAGTTCATTTCCAGTTATAGCGGCGACTATTTGGTGAACAGGAAGCTTTTTTTTTTAATAATACTTGAAACAACACGTACAGACTCCAGGAAAAACAGGGAACTGGAAAAAAACTGGAACTTAAGCAGAAACGATTGATTCACACCTACCCACCTGGTGGGGCTCTCTTGTGTACGTGACGAATGTGCCAATTAAGCCATTTTTTGAGGTGTAAGGCCTGGAACAGTGAGGACATTGGAAAATATTTTGAGCA
>WNGS01169393.1:0-16027 GCA_020271785.1 Procambarus virginalis
CTAACTTAGCGGTGCCTGTGGGTCGTACTAACGTACCTGAGCCGGTGGGTCTTACTAACTTAGCAGTGCTTGTGGGTCGTACTAACTTAGCTGTGCCTTTGGGTCGTGCTAACTTAGCGGTCCTCGTGGGTCGTACTAACTTAGCTGTGCCTTTGGGTCGTACTAACTTAGATGTGCCTGTGGGTCATAACAACTTAGCTGTACCCGTGGGTTGCACGAACTTAGCGGTCCCTGTGGATCGTACTAACTTAGCTGTGCCTGTGGGTGATACTAATTTAGCGGTGCCTGTGGGTCGAACAAACTTAGCTATGCCTGCGTGTCGTAAAACATTGTTGTGCCTGTGTGTCGTACTAACTTAGGTGTGCATGTGGGTCGTACAAACTTAGCTGTGCTGGTGGGTCGTACTAACTTAGCTGTGGCGGTGGGTCGTACTAACTTAGCTGTACCTGTGGTCGTGCTAACTTTGTGGTGCCTGTGGGTCGTACTAACTTAGCGGTGCCTGTGGGTCGTACTAACTTAACGGTGCCCGTGGGTAGTACTACTTAACAGTGCCTGTAGGTCGTACTGACTTAGCTGTGCCTGTGGGTCGTACTAACTTAGCTGTGCCAGTGAGTCACACTAACTTATATGTGCCGGAGGGTTGAACTAACTTTGCTGTGCCTGTGGTTCTTACTAACTTAGCTGTGCCTGTGAGTCGCTTTTTAAAATGCTTTCCAGAAATTTCCAGATTTATTACAATGACTTTCCTACAAAAAAGGTAACTAATTTTGATCAAATAAATCAGATTCATAAGCATTATATTATGTATATTATTTCTGTGATTTGAATGAAGAGGCAACATAAAGCAACACTAAAAGTGAGAAGTAACTCAGTCGTGATATCCGAGCAGGACACCACAGAGCACAGAGAATAGACGGGATTGATTGCTCTATCCTGCATTAAAATGGCTCATGTGGGAGAGTGTTGGAGAGGCTGGGAGAATGTTAGATGGGAGAGTTTTGGAGATACTGGGAGAATGTGAGATGGGAGAGTGTTGGAGAGGCTGTGATAAGGAGAGTGTGGGATGGTAGTTACGAGAGTACTGGATAGGCTATGAGAGTGGGATGACACATGGAAGAGTGTTGGAGAGACTGGGAGAATGTGAGATGGGAGAGTGTTGGAGAGGCTGTGAGAATAGGAGATGGGAGTGTTGGAGAGGCTGTGAGAATAGGAGATGGGAGAGTGTTGGAGAGGCTGTGAGAATAGGAGATGGGAGTGTTGGAGAGGCTGTGAGAATAGGAGATGGGGAGTGTTGGAGAGGCTGTGAGAATGGGAGAGTGTTGGAGAGGCTGGGAGAGTGATGGAGAGGCTGGGAGAGTGTTGGAGAGGCTGGGAGAGTGTTGGAGAGGCTGGAGAGTGTTGGAGAGGCTGGGAGAATGGGAGAGTGATGGAGAGGCTGTGATAAGGAGAGTGTGGGAAGGTAGTTAGGAGAGTACTGGAGAGACTATGAGAGTGGGATGACACATGGGAGAGTTTAAGAGTAGCGGCGGGAGGCTGCAGATGGCCTGCTGTGGCTGGGAGAGACTATAGGAGGATGGGAAAGGCTGGAGAGGAGGTTGGTTGATGCTGAGAGAGTATGCAAGATGCTGGAAGAGGATGCAAGATGCTGAGAGAGTATGCAAGATGCTGGAAGAGGATGCAAGATGCTGGGAGAGGTTGTGGATTAGCTAAGGAGTGTGATCATTGCATGGTTGGGGTTTTTCAATTAATTTGTCATCTGTAATTGCCTGTCAGAGTTGTCAACAGTGAGTTGTTTAGTGCTTTAACGAAGTGATAAATTTATATTTCTTGTGAGGCCGGTTGGTAGTAGAGTGTCTGGTATTTAGTTGATTGGCGAAATATTGATAAGTTGTTCGATGAGTCTATGGTCGCGTGCTTATTGCTTTTCGTGTTGGATTAACCACTGAGAGGTTCACTAGAGGCAGAAAGGTGTGGCTTTGATTGTGAAAGAAGTTTATGTGATTGGTTGAGTGAGAGACGCCTTGTGGTTTCTTGAACGCAAGCAAGTTTAGTGATTTATTATGAACTAGCTGTACCCGCCACGCGATGCTGTGGCTCAGTCTGGTTAAACGGAAAATAATGAAAAGAGAAAACGCACGTTTCTAACATGTTTAATTTTACAATGCTTTTGGGTATACAATATTTTTTCTTGTTCCATTGTCTGTGAAGGTATAGACATTGTCTGGTTGCCGACTCTACAACACACAACATATAATTGTCTGTGAGAAACAATCCATGTCTAGATCTAAACCGCACAATTCTAAAGATTGTCCCTGAGCTTTGTTGATGGTGATTGCAAACGCAAACCGAATTGGAATTGCAATCTCTTAAATTGAAGTGGCAAATCGGTTGGAATCATAGGAATGTGAGTAATAAGGACATCTTCACCTTTCAAAGGTCCTGTCAAGATGGTTGCTTCTACTACGTTGCTGAATATTTTTTTACTGCAAGCCGTGTGCCGTTGCTAAGCTTTCGCTGGTTAATATTTCGCAACATGATAATTGGTACGCAGATTTTCAATTGCAGTACGTGCGGTGGTATCCCTGGCGTTCGAGTGAATTCAAAAATCTTGTTGGGTAGTTAACAGCTTCAGGAGGCCTGGTCGATGACCGGGCCGCGGGGACGATAAGCCCCGGAAGCACCTCAAGGTATCCTCAAGGTAAGGTTCATCTACTTCCAGAACAGTGTCGACAAACTTGTATGTGACTGCCTCGCTTTGAATCTTAGACTGAATAATATCGTAAGTTCTTAGACGTCTTTGTTCTTGGCCGCAAGAACAGCTCGTTCACTCAGCCAATCGTGAATCTTATAATTGGTTTGAATATTGGGAAATACTTTTTCAACCAATACTTTTTTTGACGTCACTAAATTGTAGAAGTTATGAGGCAATGAAATTCGTCCTGAGGTCAGATCAACTGATACGTTAATGTTCCCAATTTCCAGAAATTGATGTGAGAATATCTCAGCATATTTGTAGTTAATTTTAACATCTTTACGTGGCGCCACGAAGTAGAGTATTTCAGGCAAGCATTTATTTCGTCCGCTGGTGTCGATCGAGGAATTACAGGTAATGTTTGTAAAAACCTCCTGCAAGCAATATTAATGCGTTCTCAAATGGTCTGATGTTTCCACGCAAATCTTGCAATGATCGATCAAGAGCCTCGAGTTATTTTTGTGGGCGATTGTGCATTCATCCCAAACAATAAGTTTACATTTCTACAATACTTTTCCCATGCCGGATGCTTTGGATAGGTTACACGTGGGAGTTTCAATGAATTGCATGTTCAATGGAAATTTCAAAGCCGAAGTAGCAGTTTTTCCACCTGGTTGCAATGTCGCAGCTAATCCGGACGATGCAAAAGCTAAGGTTATACCATTTTGGGATCGAAATGCGGCCAAAATCAATATAATTAGAAAGGTTTTACAGTTCCTCCTGGCGCATCTAAGAAGATTTCTCCAAACCCGTTATTGACCGTTTGAATTATTTGATTGTAAATGCCTTTCGATCAAGCGTTGGCATAAGATTTTTGATTGCAATACGATAACAGATCACCGTGTTGTAATTTTGTTCACGACGCAATTCTACATCGAACGAAGCAGCAGAAGATCGATTCGGTGATGGCATTTCCAATTGATTAAGAACTTTGTTCGTGATTTCTAAGCACAAATCTTCAATCATTATCCACGCTTCGTTGTAGATTTCTGCTGTGAAATTCATGTTCATATTTGAATTTTCCTTGCGTACTCGACGGACAATATCTTCAGCCATGTGCGATATGTGTTTCTCCCATACTCTGTTGGAGATGAAGGAGAGCCGGTGGTCAATATGATTGCAAATAATGCAAGAATTTGATTTGGATTTGACATGTTGGACGCGTCATTAATGCAAACATCCCAGTGTCGGTCGTTCTCCAATAAATTCAGAGGTTGACATGCACTACGGAAAGTGGCATGTGTTACGCCGCTGACAAATCTCAATTCCTGGAAAGACGTTGGACCGATGACATTTACAAACAACATGCGAAGAAAGAAGCATTCATCTTGATTGGAATGCACGATGTACAGTCTACCTATCGTAGTTTGCATGAATATGCCAGATTGTCCGTCGACTCGTTCTCCTCGCTTACGTCGTTCAAATGATTTTCATCTGGCATTCCATGTGTAATACGTATGCACCTCCAAATACAGCAGTGTTTCGCAAACGCGTCATTTTGATATAACGTGGAGAAAGCAGTTAACGTTGTAGCCGGGGATCCATAGCTGTTTGTTGCACATTTGCAGCTGTGAAATAAACGTGTTGTCCATTTCTTATTTTCAAAACAAATCAAATAATACTAACGAAATATTTCAATTCAAACGCAGATCAATCGACACAGCTCAATTTCACCACCAACTGTACTGAAAAATAAGAACAGTTAAAAAAAACGAAATGAAAAACATTGAAAAAAGAAAGAAATAAACTATACCACGAAATGAACGTTATGGTAAACAACACAGCTCAATTCCAACGCAGTGGCACACAAATAATTAAATCAAAATATAAATCAATCAAAATCTATGAAAATTCAATATATCAATGCAATCGGAAACACTGAAATGGAATCGTAACATATTTTGTTTGTCGTGTTGCTCTTGCGTGCAATAGATTGCGCTGTTTATCAAAAAAGGCCTGTTTTCACCTGTCACAGGTGTGGCATCTATATATTAGGTATTTAAAACACGCACGTATTCGAAAGGAACGTGGTGTCAAAATTTCAAAGCAATGAGTGAAGAACTTTCGGAGATTACAGCATATGTTGCTCATACGTCCTACAGATGGCGCTGTTTTTCAAAAAAGCATGTTTTTTTCCTGTCACAGGAGAGGCATGTATATAGTAGGTATATATAAAAACACTAGCCTATTCAAATGCAAAGTTGTGTCAAGATTTCAAAGCAATCGGTAAAGAGGTTTCGAACATTTCCCTCACTTGAAAAACAAAGCTTTTAAAAAAAAGCATGATTTTTCCCATCACAGACGTGACATCTATATAGTATATATATAAAAACTGCTCGGATGCGAATGGAACGTTGTGTGAAAATTCAAGGCAATCCTTGAAGAACATTCGGAGATTAGCGATTTTGAACAACGAACATTTCCATTTTTATTTATATAGATTACAGACTTGTGATGGCTTAGCTGATAGCAGGTTAGTTTGATATCCATCTCAAATTGTAGAATATTTTGAGACATGATAGTGGAATGATTACATTTTAATAACATTGTTAAAGAATAATANCAGAAACAAAACTGACGAAAACGATAAACAAAGCAGTGTTCCCCAAGGACTATTATATATGAGGAAAGAGAGAGAAGGAAGAGGGTGGTGGTGTAGCTCTACTGGTAAGTAAAGGCTGGGATATGAGGAGATGGTTGTTCAGGGCTGTGAAGGTTTCAGTGACTACATAGCAGGTACCATAACAAATGGAGGGAAAAAAATTATAGTCGTAGTCATATATAATCCTCCACCAAATGACAGAAGACCTAGACAAGAATATGATAGAAACAACATGGCCACCATTAACATAATAGAAAGAGCAGCTTCTGTTGCTAGCAGGAATGGATTTGGACTACTAATAATGAAGAGACTTCAACCATGGGAAGATAGATTGGGAGAACAGAGACCCGCATGGAGGACAGAAACATGGAGAGCTAAGCTGCTGGATGTGGCAACAAGAAACTTTCTAAGCCAGCACGTCAATGACCAACAAGAATGAGAGGAGAAGATGAACCAGCAATGCTTGATTTGATATTTACCCTAAATGAGTGGGATATAAGGGAAGTTAAGATGGAAGCGCTTGGGAATGAGTGACCATAGTGTATTGAACTTTGAGTACCTGGTAGCTAGGAATTATCTCCCCAAAAAAGAACTAGGAATCAAAAGGCTGGCATTCCGAAAGGGGATTATGTACAGATGAGAAGTTTCCTAAGTGAAATACCTTGGGACTCAGACCTCAGAGATAAGTCTGTACAGGGTATGATGGACTATGTTACCCAAAAGTGTCAGGAGGCAGTAAACAGGTTCATCCCGGTCCAAAGGGAAAAATCCGAGAAGCAACAGAAGAATCCATGGTATAATAGGGAATGTATGGAAGCGAAAAAACTGAACAAAAGGCGTGGAGGAACTTCCGGAATAACAGAACACCAGAAAGCAGAGAGAGATACCAGAGAGCCAGGATGAGTACGTCAGGGTGAGAAGAGAAGCAGAGAAAAGTTTGAAAATGATATAGCAAACAAAGCCAAGACCGAACCAAAGCTACTCCACAGTCACATCAGAAGGAAAACAACAGTGAAAGAACAGGTATTGAAACTTAGAACAGGCGAGGACAGGTATACAGAGAATGACAAAGAGGTGTGTGAAGAACTCAACAAGAGGTTCCAGGAGGTCTTCACAATAGAACAAGGTGAGGTCACTGTGCTAGGAGAAAAGGAGGTAAATCAGGCGGCCTTGGAAGAGTTCGAAATTACGAGAGAGGAGGTAAAGAGACACCTGCTGGATCTGGATGTTAGGAAGGCTGTTGGGCCAGACGGGATCTCACCTTGGATACTGAAAGAGTGTGCAGAGGCACTTTGCTTGCCACTCTCCATAGTGTATAGTGTATAGTCAGTGAAGTCACTGGAGACGGGAGACCTACCAGAAATATGGAAGACGGCGAATGTGGTCCCAATATACAAAAAGGGCGACAGGCAAGAGGCACTGAACTACAGGCCAGTGTCCTTGATGTATACCATGCAAGGTGATGGAGAAGATCGTGAGAAAAAACTGGTAACACATCTGGAGAGAAGAGACTTCGTGACAAATCGCCAACATGGGTTCAGGGAGGGCAAATCTTGCCTTACAGGCTTGATAGAATTCTACGATCAGGTGACAAAGATTAAGCAAGAAGAGAGGGCTGGGCGGACTGCATTTTCTTGGATTGTCGGAAAGCCTTTGACACAGTACCGCATAAGAGGCTGGTACATAAGGAGGTAGGCAGGGCAGGTGTAGCTGGAGGTGCTCCAGTGGATAAGGGAGTACCTAAGCAATAGGAAGCAGAGAGTTACGGTAAGGGTGAGACCTCCGATTGGCGTGAAGTCACCAGTGGAGTCCCACAGGGCTCTGTACTCGGTCCTATCTTGTTTCTGATATATGTAAATGATCTCCCGGAGGGTATAGATTCATTTCTCTCAATGTTTGCGGACGATGCCAAAATTATGAGAAGGATTAAAACAGAAGAGGACTGTTTGAGGCTTCAAGAAGACCTAGACAAGCTGAAGGAATGGTCGAACAAATGGGTGTTAGAGTTTAACCCAAACAAATGTAATGTAATGAAGATAGGTGTAGGGAGCAGGAGGCCAGATACAAGGTATCATCTGGGAGAGGAAATTCTTCAGGAATCAGAGAAAGAAAAAGACTTGGGGTTGATATCACGCCAGACCTGTCTCCTGCAGCACATATCAAGAGGAAACATCAGCGGCATATGCCAGGTTGGCCAACATACGAACGGCATTCAGAAACTTGTGTAAAGAATCATTCAGAACTTTGTATACCACATATGTCAGGCCAATCCTGGAGTATGCAGCCCCAGCATGGAGTCCATATCTAGTCAAGGATAAACTAAACTGGAAAAGGTTCAAAGGTTTGCCACCAGACTAGTGCCCGAGCTGAGAGGTATGAGCTACGAGGAGAGACTACGGGAATTAAACCTCACTTCGCTGGAAGACAGAAGAGTTAGGGGGACATGATCACCACATTAAGATTCTGAGGGAATTGATAGGGTAGATAAAGACAGGCTATTTAACACAAGGGGCACACGCACAAGGGGACACAGGTGGAAACTGAGTGCCCAAATGAGCCACAGAGATATTAGAAAGAACTTTTTAGTGTCAGTGGTTGCCAAATGGAATGCATTAGGAAGTGATGTGGTGGAGGCTGACTCCATACACAGCTTCAAGTGTATATATGATAGAGCCCAATAGGCTCAGGAATCTGTACACCAGTTGATTGACAGTTAGAGGCAGGACCAAAGAGCCAAAGCTCAACCCCGCAAGCACAATTAGGTGAGTACAATTAGGTGAGTACACACACACACCACACACACACACCACACACACACACACACACACACACACCACACACACAACACACACACACACACACACAACCACACACACACACACAAAACACACACACACACACTCACACTCACACACACACATAACACACACCACACACACACACACAACACACACACGCACACACACACACACACACACACGCACACACACACACACACACATACACACACACACACACACACACACACACACACACACACACACTTACACATCCCCAGGAAGCAGTCCGTAGCAGCTGTCATACTCCCAGGTATATATTTACTGTTAGTTGAACATGAGCATCAGGGTGAAAAAGCTCTGCCCCTCTATTTATCTCATCTATATGGAATGTAGATATTTTAAAGGTGTGACAATAATGTCCTCTGTTTAAGGGGAATTTTCACTGTAATCTCGTTTTCTTTGAACGAGTTATTAAATTAATTTGCGTTAGTATTGGTTAATTGATTAGTACAAGAACAGGAACACGATTAGTTTCATATTGTATTAAAGAGTAAGTAAATGGGTTCGGTTTTTCCCGACAGGGATAGAGTGAAGGAAGAAAAAAGATTAAAGGTTTGACGGAAAAGATGGAGGTAAGGAGTTTTGGTGAGAAGATGGAAAGAAGAGGATGAAGAAAGAAGAAAGACGAGGATAGAGGAATGAGCAATGCACGGTCCTCCTGGGATTCCAAAATGTTGATATCCCACTTCGCAATAAAAAAGTTCTCCAGCGGAAAAGACGGGGGTAAAAACAATTTTGCAGGAAGTGAGTCATGGATTTTCCTGACCCGGCTAGACATTTTTTTTTTTAGATTTTGCCATTAAAGAATAATATAACAATTCTCTTCACGCTTGCAAAAAGGGAATGAAAGGCAGTTCTGTGAGACTGCATTTCACGCACTTTCATATGACCTAATTGAAATTCTCCGACAGGCCAGCAAGCATGGAGACCAGGCGACAGTCGCACAACTTTCCGCCGGCTGCGGCCAGTCCTTGCACTATATGCAGCACAATATACGCCATCGAATCCAGCGTAGCAAATTTGATGGTTTGAGAAATTGAAAGGGCCGACAATATTTATCGAACAAAATGACCATTGGACTTGATGTGCTTGCCAAGGTACGAACATTTCTGGTTGGACAGAATCCATTCAAAATGGGCACATGTTTGGTAAACGAACGTCAATATTGTTGATTCAACGTCGATATAACATAATTGAACGTTGATTTAACGTTACTCGAGTGTGTCTCGACCACTAGGTCGAGTTTGACGCTCGACAAATCGTGAGGACTTTGCTACCCACTGAAGACTTTCTCCAGGAGAGATAAACGTCATTCTCTATCTCTTGGAGACTAATCATCTTTCTCCCTTGATAATGATATTCGTTCAGTGCCAGAACGAAACGAAATATTTACTCACAGTCCTGCACACATCCTCAGTATTAATATGTAGCATTCATGGTAAGCATCGACGGCCGGTTATCGTGTAGAAATACTGACCTGTTATCGTGTGAAAATGTTGGACTGTTATGAAGTGGAAATAGTGTTCTCTTATCGACTACAAATGATAGTTTGCTATCGTGTGAAAAATGATGATCTGTTATTTTGTGAAAATGATGATCTGTTATTTTGTGAAAATGATGATCTGTTATTTTGTGAAAATGATGATCTGTTATTTTGTGAAAATGTCGTTTTGGTAACACGTGAAAATTATTTGTTAGCATGTGAAAATGGTCGTCACTGGGAAATTATTTTCGGTTACCGTGTAGAAAGGTCTAGCTAGCTGTTTCCTAAACAACACCTAAGTACCAGTATTACGTGTATGTTGTTATAATTTATGTGTGTGTATGCCTCTGACCTGTACCTCCCGGGACCCCCTAGGGTCGTTGATGGGTCCTCCAGTGTTTCACTCTCACCTGTTGTGGGGTCATTAGACTCAGCGTCTTGGGAAGTGTAAAGTTCAGTGCCATACTGTATTGTTCAACTAAGTTCAGTTGTGAATCAGAAAAGTATCTTTGTAGACTCCTGTTTGTTCCTCAGGAGAGAAACGGCCTACTGTTCATTATTATCATAACACATTCATAGAATGCTGACCAGACCACACACTAGAAGTTGAAGGGACGACGACGTTTCGGTCCGTCCTGGACCATTCTCTAGTCGCTTGTGATGAGGAGGTAGAGAACGGGAAATAAATAGGCAAGAGAGAGGTGAGGAGGAAAGTAAGGTGTAAAGAATAGTAGCAATAATGAGAACTGCAGAAGGCCTATTGGTCCATACGAGGCAGCTCGCATTATAACCACCGAAGGAAAGGTAATAGGAATAAGCAGAGGATAGCAAGGGAGCGTAGGAGAAGATAATGAACAGAAAAATGGAGAAAGAAAAGGAAAGAGAAAGAAAGATAAATGGAAGGGGTAAGCTTATGTTAAGTCACGTTTGTTAGAAAGATTAGAGCATTTGAGTATGTACTGTGAAAGGGAAGAGTCCACAGCAACAAAGCCAGGACTCAAGTTCATGTTGGGTACATTGTGTATAAGAGCCGATTCTACAAGACGGCGGAAAGATTATTTTGGAGGAAGACCAATCAATGGGATGATTAGAATCCCTCACATGGCAGAAGAGAGCATTGTTAGTGTCTGCAGACTAAACACTTCTCTTGTGTTCTTTTAGTCTGTCATTCAGTGTACGGCCAGTTTCGCCAAAGTATTGGAGAGGACAAGATGAACAGGAAATAGAGTAGACACCAGCAGCATTAGAAGCAGGAGGAGCAGTGTGAACTAGATTGCTACGAAGAGTGTTAGTTTGTCGAAAGGCGAGTTTAATGTCAAGAGGACGAAAGGTATTGGTAAAAGTTTTGAGTTCAGATATGAAGGGAAGGCATAGTATAGTGCTACTAGTGTTGGAAGCAGGTTTAGGATGAAAGAAATTTCGTTTAGCTTGAGAGTAGGCAGAGCTGATGAAATGCAAACGATAACCAAGGCGAGAGAATGATTTGTAGATAAAGGAAATTTCAGAATCAAGAAACTGAGGGTCGCTGATGCGTAGAGCGCGGAGGAAGAGAGAGACGAGGACACTTTTCTTAACAGAAGGAGGATGGTAGGAAAAGAAGTGAATGTACATGCCACTATGCATGGGTTTACGGTAGACAGAGAAAGAGAACCCAGACACAGAGCTGTGAACATGAACATCAAGAAAAGGAAGGAGGGAATTAGATTCCCACTCAACTTTGAAATGGATAGAAGGAGCCAGATTGTTAAGAGAGGCGAGGAAAGGCTGGAAAAGATTAAGGTCATGAGGCCATAAAGCAAAAATGTCATCAACATAGCGAAGCCAGAGAGAGGGACGAGTATCAATAGAAGGAAGAAGAACAGTTTCGAAGTATTCCATGTAGAAATTAGCAAGAACAGGGGAGAGAGGGGAACCCATAGCGACACCGAAAGTTTGAGTGTAATATTTACCGTTAAAAGAGAAAGAGTTAGATTCAACACAGAGTCTAATGAGATCGAGGAAAACGTCAGTGGGAAGTGGGAGAGGAAGGAGGCCCTCTGACGCCTTCCGTCTAAGGAAAGAGAGAACGTCATCGAGCGGAACATTAGTGAACAGAGAGTCGACATCAAGACTAAGCATCTTACAAGAGGGTTGCAGGCGCAGTCTTTCTATGAAGTCCTGAGAGTGACGAAGGTGGGCAGGGGAAAAAGTGCCAAGGTAAGGCGTCAGGGTTTTAGCGAGCCAGGAGGCAAGAGAATAGCTGACAGAGCCCCGTGAAGAAATGATAGGACGAAGAGGAACACCAGGTTTATGAGTCTTAGGAAGACCATAGAAATAAGGAAGAGAAGGGCAGATGACACGGAAACGCTTATCTGTTCTTCTCGTCATCTGTCATCTGTCATCAACGTCATCTCATCGTCATCTGCCCTTCTCTTCCTTATTTCTATGGTCTTCCTAAGACTCATAAACCTGGTGTTCCTCTTCGTCCTATCATTTCTTCACGGGGCTCTGTCAGCTATTCTCTTGCCTCCTGGCTCGCTAAAACCCTGACACCTTACCTTGGCACTTTTTCCCCTGCCCACCTTCGTCACTCTCAGGACTTCATAGAAAGACTGCGCCTGCAACCCTCTTGTAAGATGCTTAGTCTTGATGTCGACTCTCTGTTCACTAATGTTCCGCTCGATGACGTTCTCTCTTTCCTTAGACGGAAGGCGTCAGAGGGCCTCCTTCCTCTCCCACTTCCCACTGACGTTTTCCTCGATCTCATTAGACTCTGTGTTGAATCTAACTCTTTCTCTTTTAACGGTAAATATTACACTCAAACTTTCGGTGTCGCTATGGGTTCCCCTCTCTCCCCTGTTCTTGCTAATTTCTACATGGAATACTTCGAAACTGTTCTTCTTCCTTCTATTGATACTCGTCCCTCTCTCTGGCTTCGCTATGTTGATGACATTTTTGCTTTATGGCCTCATGACCTTAATCTTTTCCAGCCTTTCCTCGCCTCTCTTAACAATCTGGCTCCTTCTATCCATTTCAAAGTTGAGTGGGAATCTAATTCCCTCCTTCCTTTTCTTGATGTTCATGTTCACAGCTCTGTGTCTGGGTTCTCTTTCTCTGTCTACCGTAAACCCATGCATAGTGGCATGTACATTCACTTCTTTTCCTACCATCCTCCTTCTGTTAAGAAAAGTGTCCTCGTCTCTCTCTTCCTCCGCGCTCTACGCATCAGCGACCCTCAGTTTCTTGATTCTGAAATTTCCTTTATCTACAAATCATTCTCTCGCCTTGGTTATCCTTTGCATTTCATCAACTCTGCCTACTCTCAAGCTAAACGAAATTTCTTTCATCCTAAACCTGCTTCCAACACTAGTAGCACTGTACTATGCCTTCCCTTCATATCTGAACTCAAAACTTTTACCAATACCTTTCGTCCTCTTGACATTAAACTCGCCTTTCGACAAACTAACACACTTCGTAGCAATCTAGTTCACACTGCTCCTCCTGCTTCTAATGCTGCTGGTGTCTACTCTATTTCCTGTTCATCTTGTCCTCTCCAATACTTTGGCGAAACTGGCCGTACACTGAATGACAGACTAAAAGAACACAAGAGAAGTGTTAAGTCTGCAGACACTAACAATGCTCTCTTCTGCCATGTGAGGGATTCTAATCATCCCATTGATTGGTCTTCCTCCAAAATAATCTTTCCTGCCTCTACTCTTCACAGACGCCGTCTTGTAGAATCGGCTCTTATACACAATGTACCCAACATGAACTTGAGTCCTGGCTTTGTTGCTGTGGACTCTTCCCTTTCACAGTACATACTCAAATGCTCTAATCTTTCTAACAAACGTGACTTAACATAAGCTTACCCCTTCCATTTATCTTTCTTTCTCTTTCCTTTTCTTTCTCCATTTTTTCTGTTCATTATCTTCTCCTACGCTCCCTTGCTATCCTCTGCTTATTCCTATTACCTTTCCTTCGGTGGTTATAATGGGAGCTGCCTCGTATGGGCCAATAGGCCTTCTGCAGTTCTCATTATTGCTACTATTCTCTACACCTTACTTTCCTCCTCACCTCTCTCTTGCCTATTTATTTCCCTTTCTCTACCTCCTCATCACAAGCGACTTAAGAATGGTCCAGGACGGACCGAAACGTCGTCGTCCCTTCAACTTCTAGTGTGTGGTCTGGTCAACATACTTCAGCCACGTTATTGTGTCTCTTCGCCTGCACATTCATAGAATAACAGGCGTCTGGTTTTTGTACATGTATGTGGGAATAAAGGTACGTATTAATTTACAGGAAATCTTGATATCAACAAAATCCTAAATGAATTACCTCACGTACTAGTCTTAAAGAACTTTATGTGCTCTATGTCCATACAGAAATTATTGGGGTATTATTTCATTGCCTAATAGCACCGCTGCCAGACACCTCTTGTTAGGTTGATTCGTTCTGGCCGAGGAGAGAATAAAGAGGTGGAAGCCTTCTTATCAGAGGTTGGCCTCCTGCTCTAAGTGTCGCGGGTTTGACAACTCATTAACAGAGAGTATTTGGACTCTGGTAACTACCATACCGAGTCGTGATAACTACCGGCAGTGTGTCCAATTAAGGGTCAAAAAGTCCACCGAGGCAAAAGATTTCCAAACAGAACCTAGCAGTAAGAAAAATGTATGTAGCTTTTGGGGGTGAGAGGATAAAGAACAAATAAAAACTGACTTGAAACATAAAAAAATAGAAACTTGGCATAGAAAAGCCCAAGAAAGAGAACATATACAACACCATCTATTATAAACAAAGAAGCAAAGGCAGAGTACACAATGGTTGTACTCTTCAAATCACTTGCACTGTTCCGTCTTTAGTACTACTCAGTACTCACTTCTCCCTTCGGAACAGGAGAGATTGCTGAAACAGAGGGAGTACAGAGAACATATACGGCATACATAGACACGATAAAGCACCTAAACTTTTGGGACCGTCTCAAAGTTCTCCAAATGTACTCACTAGAAATGAGACGAGAGAGATATCAAATAATATCCACGTGGAAGATACTGGAGGGCCAGGTCCCAAATCTACACAGTAAAATAACAACGTACTGGAGTGAACGATATGGAAGAAAATACAGAATAGAACCAGTGAAGAGCAGAGGTGTCACAAGCACAATCAGAGAACACTGTATAAACATCACAGGTCCACGGTTGTTCAACATCCTCCCATCGAGTATAAGAAATATTGCCGGAACAACCGTAGACATCTTCAAGAGAAATGTAGATAGTTCTCTTCAAGAAGGCAGGACCAACCGGGCTGTTGTGGATATGTGGGCCTGCGGGCCGTTCCAAGCAACAGCCTGGTGGACCAATCTCTCACAAGTCAAGCCTGGCCTCGGACAGGGCTTGGGGATTAGAAGAACTCCCAGAACCCCATCAAGCAGGTATCAAGCAGGTATCAGACTCAATTGTTTACTTCACACTACCAAGATGCAAGACAAAATTGATGCAAGTCATTGGAAAATAAACTGAAACTAACAAGGCCATCAGCAAAGACCTCGGGTTTCTATGAAGAGTTGAAGACTAAGCTTGAGAGACTAGCAGTAAAAGGATAAGAGACAACATAAGGCAGAGACTAAGCAATACTGAAGAAAATACAAAGCTGGGAAACAGATAGCTAGGATTTCTATGTAAAACAATGTCGTCGGTCAAGATATTATATAATTTTTGAGGTTCGAGAGAAACAAATAAAAAAAATTTGTGCAATATGCAATAAGTTGTGAAAAGCAAGCAATGGTCTGAGCGTCAATTGCAATGGTCTGTGTATCAGTTGCAATGGTCTGCCTCTCACATGCACAGGATTGTGCTCAACATGCAGGGGTCAACTTTGTGTAAGTTGCAATTGTATGTATACAGCTTGCTAAGGCCTTCATGTCACTTTCACTTGTTCGTATGCAACATGCAAGGGGTCTGTGTATCAGACGTATTAATCAGCGTTTCCCTTGCATGTCATCTGCAATGGTCTGTGTTGCCACTTACAATGGTGCATGTGACACTTGCAATAATATTGAATGGAGTTCTGCTGGATATCAGAACATGGGTCACTGTGGATGACAAGCAGAATGCTCTCAATTATTGGCCAGAATAATTGCCGTAAACACCCTGTATGAATAACAGTGAATATTTCAAGTAGGTTAATGCAACGTTACTTTTATAATATTCACTGCGGTACCGTGGAGATATCTCTCTCTCTCTCTCTCTCTCTCTCTCTCTCTCTTCTCTTTCTCTCTCTCTCTCTCTCTCTCTCTCTCTCTCAATATTTAATCATTTTAATCATTATTTGTAATGTCGCAATTATTATCTTATATATAAACTGTAATCCCACAA
>WNGS01169394.1:0-11080 GCA_020271785.1 Procambarus virginalis
GATCATTTCCCTATCCTTGTTTCCTTTTTCTCTTTTCGCCCTTCCCTCTCTTTTCCTAGGTGGCAGTTTGCTAAAGCGGACTGGAACCTATTTACCCTCAGTGCTGCTCTCTCTGACCTCTCCTTTCTGCCACTCCCTCGCGCTCTCCTCCTTTTTCATGACACTGTCTTCAACGCTGCCCTCTGCTCTGTTCCTCGCTCTTCCTCTCGGGGTCCACGGAAGTGTGTTCCCTGGTGGAATGCGGACAGTGCTCGGGCTGTCCGCTGTAAGCGTGCAGCCTGGAAGAGGCACCGCCGTCGGCTGACACCCGATTCTTTTCTTTTCTTTTGGAAAGCGAGTGCGGTGGCCCGTAGGGCAATCCGTATGGCTAAACGTGAATGTTGGACTTCTTATGTCTCCACAATTACGTCCGAAACTCCCTTACCACAGATATGGAAGCGTGTCCGCAAGATAGCGGGTAAGTTCGTTCCCAATGTTTCCCCAGTCCTTCACCTCCGTGGTACTCTTGTGGCGAACCCGTTGCAGGTCGCTACCGAACTGGGTTCACACTTTTCTTCTGTTAGCTCTGGTCTTCATCTTCCCCAATCCTTCCTTCTTCGTAAACCTGTCCTTGAGTCTCGTCCTTTAGATTTCTGCACTCATCTTCGACTTTCCTATAACGATCCCTTCTCTCTCTCTGAACTTCGTTCTGCCCTGGCCCTCTGCGGTTCTACGGCGGCGGGCTCCGATGGTATTCATTATGAGATGCTTCGCCATCTCCCTCCGTGCACGTCTCAGTATTTACTGAGTCTGTATAATCGGATCTGGGAGTCGTCGTCAGTCCCTGAGGACTGGCTCGATGCCGTTGTCCTCCCTGTTCGCAAACCAGGGTCTCTGGGAACCTCCCCTAAGGACTTTCGCCCTATTGCCCTCACGAGTTGTGTCTGCAAACTCTTTGAACGTATGGTTAACGTTCGTCTGATGTGGTTCCTGGAACACCATCACCTCCTCTCCCCTTCTCAATTTGGTTTCCGCAAGTGCCGCAGCACGACAGATGTCCTGGTGAACTTGGAGGTCTATATTCGTACTGCTTTTGCTGCGAAGACCTCCGTTGTTGCCGTCCTTTTTGACCTGGAAAAGGCTTACGACACCACTTGGCGTTATCATATTCTATCCCAGCTTCATTCTTTTGGCCTTCGTGGTCATCTCCCTCTCTTTCTCCGCAGCTTCCTCTCTCGTCGTTCCTTTCGGGTGCGCCTTGGTACCGCTCTCTCTGCCTCTTTTCAGCAATACGAAGGTGTGCCCCAGGGTAGTGTTCTGAGCACTACTCTTTTTCTGGTTGCCCTCAATGGTCTTCTTTCCTCTCTTCCTTCAGGTGTCTTCTCCGCTCTCTATGTTGATGATCTTACCCTTTGCTGTCAGGGTGATGATTCACCTCTCCTTCAGCGCCGGCTTCAACTTGCGATTGATGCCGTGTCGTCTTGGGCCACTGATCATGGCTTCAAGTTCTCTGCTTCTAAGACTTGTGCCATGTCTTTTACTCGGAAACGGGTCGTTCTTCGTCCCTCTGTCACTTTATGGTCATCCCCTTGAGTACAAAGATTCCGCGAAGCTTTTGGGGTTATTCCTTGACACTCGTTTGTCTTGGTCTCCCCATATTTCTTACCTCCGTGTTGAGTGCTCCAAGGCCCTTACCCTCCTTCGAGTATTGTCCCATACTTCTTGGGGAGCGGATAGGCGCACTCTCCTTGCTTTGCATTCCTCTCTCGTCCTGTCTAAGCTCGATTATGGTTGCCCTGCTTACTCTTCTGCTTCTCCTTCTGCTCTTCGCCGTCTTGATGCTTTGCACCATACCGGGCTGCGCCTCAGTTCTGGTGCCTTTCGTTCGTCTCCCGTCCTTAGCTTGTATGTTGACACTGGCTTCCTATCTCTCCAGGACCGCCGTGATCGCTACTGTCTTCGCTATCTTGCGCGGTCCTTGCAACATCCTTCCTCTCGCCTCTGTCGTGCTTTAACTTTTACCCCTCCTGCGGTTCCTGTTCCTCTTCACCACCTCCCTCTTTCTGTCCGGTTATCTCGCTTACAGGATTCTCTTTCCGTTCGTGTTTCTAATGTTTCTCCTCGTGTTGTTCCTTCTTTGCCCCCATGGAGAGTCCCCCTTCCGCAGTTTTGTACATCCTTGACCCGCGTCACTAAAGCTTTTACCTCTCCTACGGTTCTAAAACTCCTTTTCCTTGAGCACTTTTCTTCTCACTCCCGCTCCGTTTCTGTCTTCACCGATGGGTCTAAGTCTGCGGACGGTGTTGGCTACTCTGTTGTTTTTCCTGATCGCACTTATATGTGTCGCTTACCTCCGGAGACTAGCATCTTTACGGCGGAGCTTTATGCTATTCTCTATGCTCTTCGTCTCCTGCTTTCTCGTTGTCAGTCTTCTTTTGTGGTTGTTGTTGACTCTCGTAGTGCCCTCATGGCTCTCGGGTCCTTTAATCCGGTTCATCCAGTAGTTGTCGAGATCCAGCATTGGCTGTTTCTTGTTCACAGCAAGTTTAAGTCGGTTTAGTTTTGTTGGGTTCCCAGCCATATTAGTGTGTCTTTAAATGAGCGTGCGGATGCTGTCGCCAAGGAAGCTGTCCGCTCTTGTCCCATCTCTCGTAAAGGTATTCCTTATTCCGACTTTTACCCGGTTATCCATTCCTCCATCCTTACCCGTTGGCAGCTTCTTGGTCGTCTGTTACTGGTAACAAACTCCGTACTCTTAAATGTTGTGTTTCCTCGTGGCCATCCTCCTACCACCGTAACCGGCAGTGGGAAACTGCTCTGGCGAGGTTGCGTATTGGCCATACTCGCTTAACCCATGGTCACTTGATGGAGCACCGCCCTGCTCCTTATTGTCCTAATTGCATTGTCCCTCTTACGGTCGTGCATGTCCTTCTTGAATGTCCTGACTTCCAGGACGAGCGTATGTCTTGCTTTCCGACCGCCCCTCGCAGTCACTTTTCCCTCAATAGAATTCTTGGTGACTCGGATACTTTTGATATCGTTCGCCTTATGCGTTTTTGATCTCGTATTGGCGTCCTTGGTGATATTTAGCGCCCTCTGATTATTCCGCACATTTGATGGTGCTACAGAGCCTTCCCGGTTTGGTGCCTTCTTTTGATAATTACTTACTTACTTCAGCTACTCGGAACAAGTTCCAAGTAGCACGGGCTATGGTGAGCTCGTAACTTACCTGGCACAGGAGCTGGGCAAGAAGCACGGGCTATGGTTAGCCTTGTTGACAGGAGATGTCTCCCGTCTCAGGTCGAGAGAGGGAGCACAGATATGAACTGCACTTGACCCAACGCGGACGACGCCCATCCGGCACCACCTGCACTTAGGATATGTGCTACTAGGATTACTGAAGAGGCTTTGACTCCCTCTACCCTATCCTTCCTGAGAAGCCTAGACATGCTTCACCTGCCTTCCCAGACCTACTTTCCCCGACGACTACAGCTGAGGGTGAACTTTTATGGTTCGTATTACATCACCCCATTGTTATACCACGTGGCGACCACCTCCACATGATACTACTTCTGATACATGGTGGTTTGATTCTTTCTCTGAAATAGTGCAGATTTCTGACAACAGCGCTGGAAATAATGACGGAAGTGAAAACCATTTCCAGCCCGACGAAGTTTATGTTAAACATTTCAAGAAGTGCAAGAATATTGTGAGAATGAACATAAGTGGAGTAGACAAGGACGACAAGCGTTATGAGGGCGACAATAAGGTGACAACACATCGGACTCCTCAGCATGTCATCCAAATAACACAACGGAAAGCCTTTCGTAGCGATATAGTGAATAGTGAATCAAATGAAATACTTAATTGTGATAAAATACTTCTTTGTGAAGGCGAATTCACGTTGAACGAGAACAGAATGGAAATTGTAGAAGCTTGCGCTCTAAGTTACCAGGTGGGAGAGTACCAGGTAACTGAAGGTGGCGTCCTAGTGTGACTGCCAGAGGAACTCTCCCACAAGTTCTCCTTGGTGTTGGGTTGGGTGTTACTGGCGGGTCTTGGGCTGTCCTGCCTGTGTCTCCTGCTGCACCTAGCTGTCCTCCTCTTGCTGCCTAGTGTTAGGAACCTCCCGGGCAAGTGCTTGGCGTCCCTTTGCCTTTCTCTTCTCACCGCCGACACCTTCATCTTCAACACTTTCCTCGAGCCTAAGACGACAGGATGTTACATCTCGGCAATCATAATGTATTACTCCTTTCTCGCCGCCTTATGCTGGATGAATATCATGGGCTTTGACGTGTGGCTGACATTTCGACAAGCTAAAGATGAGCTGCGAGTGTCATCTGGGAGACAGCGAAGCAAGTTCTTATTCTACTGTGTGTACAGCTGGCTGCTTCCCGGCCTGGCTGTGGTGGTCACAGTAACCCTTGACATGACCGCCCCTGCAGGTCTGTCCCCTCAGTTCCTGCTCAGCTTTGGTCAACGTCGGTGCTGGTTCGGGAAGCCCAAGGCTTTATTGGTGTTCTTTGGTGCTCCAATATTCACAGTCATGGCTCTCAATGTTGTGTTTTTCCTTATTACTTCATACACCATCGGTGCCAGCAGACAGTCGACACTGCGGAAGAGTTCCTGTGCACCAAATAAGAAACAGTTTGTGCTGTATGTGCGACTGGCCGTGCTGATGGGTCTCACCTGGATCACTGCCATCGTTGCTGGCTATCTGCAGCTGCAGGCCGTCTGGTACATCTTCGTGGTCCTCAACACCCTGCAGGGTGTCTTCATCTTCCTGACCTTCACCTGCAGGAGCAAGGTGTGGAGAGACGTACAGGAGCGCTGCCGGTATTGTCTTCAGCAAGTTGTTTGTCATCCTGATCCAGATATACTGTTGCCAGGGTCAGGGCAGGAGGCGTCCAGCGTCGATAGTTGTCACGCCTCAGGGCACACGGAGTCAGACAACCTGTAGCGCCGCCTGGGCCTCTGCGACTCATCATTGTGCACACACAAACGCTTCATATATAAACCGCACACATATAAACGGTTGGTTACTTTACCTTCAGAATATTTAAATGAAATAAAAATATCTATTCATAAATGGTTGTACATTTATAAAATTCACAATTACAGTACATTATATACGCAAGACAGTGTGAAAATAACAGTATAAAACCTAATCATTATAATTATATACTTTATAATATAGATCTTGATTTAGATTTCGATGCTTTATTCCTCAGTAATTTTTACAGATCATTTCAGCTGTGGCTCAAGTGATCAGGTGTTACAGGCACATAAATAATTTACAGCTTACAATGGGACCGTTGAGGTTTAAAGTGGCAAAACAGCATTAAACTAGGATGATAAGACAATTGGATAAATATAATAACCTATTTGTGCCATGGAGATACATAAATGTCTCAGCTGAGCACTTTACATCAATAGATGTATGGGTTACCCAGGATCACTATCACTCTAAACACACAGCTCATCTTCCTTGGATCTGGTTAGAATAGGATTTAAAAAGCTTGTGAATAAGCTATCTCTTTGTGACAGTAATTCCTTAGTATTTTGAAATATCCAGCTGGAGTATAGGTAGCTTATCAGCTGATGTATTATTTCATTATTTCCTCTAGATCTGCTACACCATTATATACATCAGTCATTCTTAAGCTATATTGGCCAAAGTCAGCACCTATTAGGTGCCACAGTTCGCGCCCTCAGACATTGACCATTGAATAACTCTACATTCCACCAGGTATAAACACTACACAATTTTCTCATAATGATACTTGTACTGATTTTCAGGTCTCTGGTTACATTAGACAGACGTACAAGTGAGCCCTTTGAGAGTATAATATTTCCCAAATCCACAGACACTAATCACATTGTCGTGATGCATCAATGAGAACATCCACAGAAGCCGGGATGAGGATTCGAACCTATGCGCTGGGGGTTCCCAGGCACACGCTCTAGACAACTGCGCCACGACAAGGCCAAAAGGATTGCAGCCTGGGATACTACTGAACCCACGAGGGTTCCTGAGGCTTCCTCTGAAGCCGGACCAGAGCGTCACACAATCTCCCCCCCCCCCAGAACTCTGGCTCTATCGTCTGGGAATGTTCTACCTCTGACGCTCCTCTTTCATCTACAGTTAACCACATCCCTGGTGACCTTAATTGGACTGTGTGGTCACATCCCTGGTGACTGTAGATGGACTGTGTATAGTCACATCCCTGGTGACTGTAGATGGACTGTGTTGCCACATCCCTGGTGACTGTAGATGGACTGTGTTGCCACATCCCTGGTGACTGTAGATGGACTGTGTGGCCACATTCCTGGTGAATGTAGATGGACTGTGTAGCCACATCCCTGGTGACTGTAGATGGACTGTGTGGCCACAACAATGGTGACTGGAGATGGGCTGTGTGGCCACATCCCTGGTGAATGTAGATGGACTGTGTGGCCACAACAATGGTGACTGTAGATGGGCTGTGTGGTCACATCCCTGTGTCTGTAGATGGACTGTGTGGCCACAACAATGGTGACTGTAAATGGACTGTGACGCCACATCCCTGGTGACTGTAGATGGACTGTGTAGCCACATCCCTGGTGACTGTAGATGGGCTGTGTAGCCACAACAATGGTGACTGTAGATGGACTGTGTAGCCACATCCCTAGTGACTGTAGATGGGCTGTGTGGCCACATCCTTGGTGACTGTAGATGGACTGTGTAGCCACATCCCTGGTGACTGTAGATGGACTGTGTAGCCACATCCCTGGTGACTGTAGATGGACTGTGTAGCCACATTCCTGGTGACTGTAGATGGACTGTGTAGCCACATCCCTGGTGACTGTAGATGGACTGTGTAGCCACATCCCTGGTGACTGTAGATGGGCTGTGTAGCCACAACAATGGTGACTGTAGATGGACTGTGTAGCCACATCCCTAGTGACTGTAGATGGGCTGTGTGGCCACATCCTTGGTGACTGTAGATGGACAGTGTAGCCACATTCCTGGTGAACGTAGATGGACTGTGACGCCACATCCCTGGTGACAGTAGATGGACTGTGTAGCCACATCCCTGGTGACTGTAGATGGACTGTGTAGCCACATCCCTGGTGACTGTAGATGGACTGTGTAGCCACATCCCTGGTGACTGTAGATGGACTGTGACGCCACATCCCTGGTGACTGTTGATGGACTGTGTAGCCACATCCCTAGTGACTGTAGATGGGCTGTGTGGCCATATCCCTAGTGACTGTAGATAGACTGTTGCCACATCCCAGGTGACTGTAGATGGACTGTGACGCCACATCCCTGGTGACTGTTGATGGACTGTGTAGCCACATCCCTGGTGACTGTAGATGGACTGTGTAGCCACATCCCTGGTGACTGTAGATGGACTGTGTGGCCACAACAATGGTGACTGTAAATGGACTGTGACGCCACATCCCTGGTGACTGTAGATGGACTGTGACGCCACATCCCTGGTGACTGTAGATATACTGTGTGGCCACATCCCGGTGACTGTAGATGGACTGTGTAGCCACATCCCTGGTGACTGTAGATGGACTGTGTGGCCACATCCCTGGTGACTGTAGATGGACTGTGTGGCCACATCCCTGGTGACTGTAGATAGACTGTGTGTATCGATCTTCCTTATGTTTCTTTTTACTGTTGACGGTAAATGAAAAATCAATTCTCCATAATTTATTTTTATTTCTAGTCTGACGCGACACTTGAGCGCGTTGCGTAAAACTTATTACATTTTCAAAGACTTTAGTTTATCCACACACAACTTATGGCTGAACAGCATTGGCTCTTATACATGCATTTAGGTGAGGTGATGGGGTGAAAATAATGGGGTGAAAAACAAACTTTCAACAAAACACAGAACACGGAACAATGGGTAAAGATTTGTAACTGCAGAAGGCCTATTGGCCCATATTTCTTAATGCTTCTATATTGGAGCGGAGTCTTGAAGTGGGTAGAATATAGTTGTGCGTTAATTGGATGTTGATTGCTGGTGTGTATATATATATATATATATATATATATATATATATATATATATATATATATATATATATATATATATATATATATATATATATATATATATATATATATATATATATATATATATATATATATATATATATATATATATATATATATATTATATATATATCTATATATATATATATATATATATATATATATATATATGTATATATATATATATATATATATATATATATATATATATATATATATATATATATATATATATATATATATATATATATATATATATATGTATATATATATATATATATATATATGTATATATATATATATATATATATATATATATATATATATATATATATATATATATATATATATATATATGTATATATATATATTGTGACGGTAACGAGTTGGAAATGGTGGTCGGCAGTCTTCCAACTAGCAGGTGTCAGTGCTGGGCCACATATAATATATAAAAAAAAAGAAAAGGAAAAAAAAAGAAAAAAAAAGAATGACTGCGTGATTTGGTAATCTGTGGTAAGGTTGGAAAGACTAAAAGCAATAATAAAAAATATGGATTTTAATAACAATAAAAACACAAATTGAAATAAATGCAAAATCTTGGCTTACTGGCGAAAATAATAAACAATATAAACATGAAAATAGATTACGTTAATGGGGAGGAGAATTGATATACAAAAGTAAGTAAAATATGAATGCTGGAATATATGCACTAACTATGAACCTCTATTTGACCACACAGAGTGAGTCACTTAGGAGTTCACAGCTTGCGAGCACACAATATTCTGGCTGGCAGAAACGCAAGGGACTCCAACAATAACTGGTGAGGTCTTGCGATTGGCGGGGAGCCGGAGTGGAGTGTTGGTTGGCGGCCAATGAGGAAGCTGGATGGCCGCAGTCGCTCGTTAGGCCGTTGAAGGGTTCGGCGCGTCGACCAGGTGCAGCAGTGGGGGGGAAGGAGGGAGTTGCTGGTACGTGTGGCTAATATATGTACGTTTAGCCACTACAAAACGTATCTTGTAGATTGATGAGGACAGGCGTGATTCGCAGAAATAGCAGGCTAAATCTCTGATAAGAGATTATCGTCACAACTCTCCCCCGAAGCCTGCCGTTTCGGGTGAATCACGTCCACTGGAGGTAGAGTGGGAGGTGGAGCTGCCTCTACCTCATGCACTCTGGAGAGGGCATCAGCGATGATGTTATCAGGCCCCTTGATGTAGCAGATCTTTAAGTTGAAGCCTTGAAGATATAAAGCCCATCGCAGCAGACGTTGGTTATTAAATTGGGCTTGATGTAAAAATCTCAGAGGGTTGTGGTCCGAATAGATGGTAGTGGACCTAGCACCGTGCAGATATGGTGCAAAGTGTTGTAGGCTCAGGACGATGGACAGGAGTTCCTTCTCTATAGTACTGTAGTTCTTCTGATGAGGCTTCAACTTGTAACTGTAGTAGCTGACAGGTAGAACCTCCTCCCTCGCTGCTGCATTAAGACACTTCCGATGCCGGTACCACTGGCGTCGACATGGAGGATGAAAGGCTTCTTGATATCTGGTGAGGCGAGAATGGGATTAGAACAGAGGAGGAATTTGAGTTGTTCGAATGCAACGGTTTGCTCTCTGGTCCAATTATACCGTTGCTTGGGACTGGTTAAGGTGATTAATGGGGTTGCAACAGTGCTAAAATTCTTCACAAACCTACGGTAATAGGAAGCAAGACCAAGGAAGCGCAGGAGCTGCTTCCTGGTAGTAGGCTGTGGATACTGTTGGATTGCTCGAATGTGAATGTTTAACGGAGCCAGGTTGCCACTCCCTATAACATGACCCAGGTACCGCACTTTACCTTTCGCGAAGGTGGACTTGCCCAAATTGATGGTGAGGCCGGCTTTCAGGAGCTTGTAGAACAATCGTTGTAGCTGGAGCAGGTGTTCGCTCCAGGTGTCGGATGCTACTACAATGTCGTCCAGATAGGCATAGGTGTTTTCCAAGCCCTGGATGACGCGGTTGACAGCTCTCTGAAAGGTGGCTGGGGCATTGCAGAGTCCAAAGGGAAGGCGATTGTACCTGTAGAGACCAAAGGGGGTTATAAAGGCGGACAGTACCTTAGCTCGCTCCGTTAAACTCACCTGGTAGTAGCCCTTTAGTAGGTCTACCTGAGACAGGTAGCGGGCATTACCAATGGCATCCAAAATGTCGTCTACTCTGGGTATTGGGTAGGCGTCCTTCACTGTGACCTGGTTCAACTTCCTATAATCCGTACACAGACGGATTTTGCCGTGAGGTTTGGGTACCAGGATGCATGGTGAGGCCCAGGGGGACTCACAGGGGGTAGCCAGTCCATGGTCCAAGAGATACTGTACCTCAGCCCGCATGACTTCCGTTTTGCTCGGGCTGATTCGGTAGAATGGTTGGCGAATCGGCTGGGTGTCAGGTAGCAGTTGGATGTCGTGCCGAGTAACAGTACACTCTTGGGGGTCATCTCGAAACAACTCTTGATATTCTCTGACGAGTTTGATTAGTGGAGCACTATTATCGTCCTGAAAATGATGTTGAAGGTTAGTAAGGATTTCCGAGTTAGAGAGCGCTGTCTCAGTGTCAGTGCTCTCGGAAGGAGAAGCAGGGAAGGTCTCACTGTGGCTGTATGGACCTGTAAATGAGGTGAAATTGGTTAACACAGTGGGAGGAACCCCATGGTAGGGCTTGAGTAAATTAATGTGGCACAGCTGGGTCTTCCGCCGCCTATCGGGGGTCTCGAGAACGTAGTTGAAGTTGTTCCGGCACTCCTTAACACGGTAGGGTCCTGAGAACCTGTTCTGTAAAGGAGAACCTGGGATAGGGAAATAGGCAAGCACTAAGTCTCCTGGTGTAAACTTCCTTACTTTACAGTGCCGGTCGTAACGAGTCTTCATCCTCTCCTGGGCTCTCTGTAGGTTGTTGCTGGCAAAGGAATGGACCCTCTCTAGAATGTGTCGGAGATACTGGGGCACACTCTGATGCTCACTGAAGGTGTCATCACGTAGAGAATCCTTGAAAGCCTTGAGAGGTGTACGGTCCGT
>WNGS01169394.1:12080-30074 GCA_020271785.1 Procambarus virginalis
ACAGCCTCGCTCTCAACATCTAAATTACCGTTAACAAAAAAAATTCTCCAGTATGAATTTAAAGGTAAAAAAAATTGAAATTGCCTGGTAAATTTGTCTTCATTTCCGCAAATTCTAAGTATTTTTTTCGTCAAAATATATTAAGTTTTTCTGTACTCGCATCGTCATCACCGATAAATTCCTTAAACTGTGACCTAAATGAAAAAAAAAAATGCTCCATTGTATTTCCATCTCATTTCAGCCAATGGCCATAAATTTCGACTCTTGGGAGAGGAGGAGGGGACATTAGAATTAGCATTAGAATTAACGAATGAATTGTGAAGTTTTTTTTTTTTATTATTATTATTCTTATCCTATTTCGTTTTACAGGTTGTTGTTCGGTACTTTAGAGGTAACTAACTTTAAGTTATTCGGGCTAGAAAATGTCGTAGAGGTTATCCTCTTTGTCACTGAGTTAGTCACGTGGTCGCCTGTGAGGTTACACCTCTTAGTTACACGGCCTACGGTTCTGGGCTCAGGTGAACTCTTCCATGGTTACCAATATAAACTGCTCGTTAACACCTCCCCATCTCTGGTCATAGCGTTTAACGCAACCCATCCTCCTGAAATGACAGTATTTTGTCTATGTGGTCGATCATACCAGTATGCAGTAATGGAGCCCCAGTAAGCCACTTTTCGTAGTTTTCTTTATATGGTCCGTTAAAAATAAATCTATAACCGAACGTAAATATTCTTAGGCTAAGTATTTGTACTGCATTAGGCCTTGGATGGTTAGCTTAGATATTTATTAACGACATAAAGATAAAAGCTTTTCCGGTTTGTAACGGATGAAGATGGCTACAAAACATGCAGATCCAGAGCAAGTAAGAGACGGGACAAGGTGAGGCGTCTGGCCGAATGACGTCAGCAGCAGCAGCAACATCAACAACCTCAACAACACCACCACCAACGACAACAACAAGAAGCCGAAGGTGGTGAATGGCACACCCGATTCTTCTCTGAAACAGAAATGAGTTCAGGAGACAAGTTTAAATCGATAATCAAGGCCGCCCGCACCCACACAGAACACCGCATTGAAAGCAAATTTACAAGTAGCAGCGTCATTGTACGGGTGTTTGTGGAGACAGCGCCGTGAAGTTCTTCAGAGAATGCACAGGAGTACAAAGGTAAGAGTTTCAAACTTTTGGAAGCAAGCCCACACACTAGACGGACCAAAATTATAATTAAGAATTACAGTTATCCATGCTGATGTTGAGTATATTCAAGAGCTTCCCCCCAGATCAGCTGCGCCAAGCGCAACATGGGACCTGGGAAAGTGCCGAAAAATCTAGCAAGTACTGTGGGAGGGAGAGCTGCCCACTGTCATCACAGTACCGGGCATACGGCCATGCAAAGTGGAGCGGTATATTTGGCAGGCCGACCTTAAGCGGCAAAGGTCATCGGCAGACCCACAGAACCAGGCAATGTGATGGCTCAAGCTATTCTCACTCCCGTTTTATATATAGAGTCCATCAATAGACCTAAGATTCTATTATGCCGATGAATATTTTTTATTACCGTAGCAGCAACACAAAAACAATAGCAGAAGTAGCAACATTTGCAGCAGCAACATAAGTAGGAGGTACGAAGACCAGTGTTAAGACACGCGGGAGTTAAGGAGAACAATCCTTCAGGCTAGGGAGCTCGGCCATTACTAAGAGCGGAGTCGGTACTTCAGGCGGCCGCCGTCGACAGCAGCGCCATGAAGAGAACGGCAGTCACATGTCCCCGTCACCCGCCCCTCCCTCCCTCCCAACCCCCACCAGTGTCACTGGTCGACCAGATAACGCCGGCCTGAGATAAAAACGCGATTTTCCTGCAGTGGAGAGTAGCTGAGAACAGGTCTTAATCAGGGGTATATGACGAACTAGAGGATAGTAAGAACAGACGGAATATGATCACAAACATACGAGAAACTAAGGAGAATTTGGTTGACAGGATAGCTTTTTAAAATTGAGAGAAAGGAGGACACGAGGAATCAAATGTAAGCTGAAGACGCAAATGAACCGAAGGAACGTAAGGAAGTTCTCGTACCCTGTATGGGTAGCCAATAATGGAATGCACTGAAAGAAAAATTAATGTGCATTTACAAAGGTGGGTTGAAAAGGGGTATATGGGGAGTGTTGGGGGGAAGGGAAGGGTTTGGGAGAGGGGGACTCATGGGGGACATAGATAGGGAAAGGAGAAGTGCTGCAGAAGGAGGGCTAGGGAAAGGGGGGGGAGTGCTGGGGTAGGGAGGGCAGGGAGGAAATGGGGGAAAGGTAGTTTTGACCTAGTATGAAGCCTTTGTTATTCCCCGCTCAAGAATTCACGTCGTGACCGAGCCAAGCTTGTTAGGTTTGCGGAAGAGTGACAATGCACCAAGCGAAGTCTGTCAGAGCATTGTGAGGTTATCTCGCTATTTCTCCCAGTAAGAAAACGCTTATACGGTACTGCTTCTATAAAAAACTTCTTGAAGGCGCCGGGAAAGAGGTTTGGCTTCCACGAACTCGTAGCTGTGGCTGCATCTTACCCGAGATAAGACAAGATATCTGTCGTGGATGATATTTCTGGGAAGAAGTGCAACGTTGGGAGTTGCTGCAGTGTGTGTGTGGGGGGGGGGTGCATATATAATGTCCTCGAATACGTCATATTTGTTACGCAGTCGACCAATCCGTTAATAATGTGACGGATTCGTCGATAGAGGAAGCCTAACCACTTCCTCTGTCCTGTCATTCACTCCTTCTAATCCTAACTGTCAGATCCCTCCCTCTATCCTACCATTCACTCCTAATCCACATATCCACAGCACACATCTTTACAGAGGGAATTTGTTTATTATTTGGTTGCCTTTCGCAGATGCAGAGGAGCGCCTGCAATTATCATGCAAATTTACATTTTCTGATTTTTTGACGTGATGTAAAAATGCTGCGAAGATATTTTCACTTTGATCAATCATCTTATCGGCAATTGCTGATGGAATGGCCAGGTGGCTGTAGGGAAGGAAGGGAAGGAGGGAAGGAGGGGAAGAAGGAAGGAAGGGAAAGAGGGAAGGAAGGTGGCAGGGAGGGAGAAAGAGGAGGAAATAAAAGTATGAGAGTTGAAGAGAAAGAGCAAGAGAGAGGGAGAGGGAGAGGAAGGGAGAGGATGTATATGACAGTTTCTCCACCATACTATTAACAACAACACTCTGCTCACTGTGGTAGTCTCCAGACCTGACCCACATTTCTCAAGTGACCTTCCCCGAGAATGTCAATGGTCCGTGTTGCTGTTTGTGTTTGCTGCACGTGGTGGCGCTGGACTTGTTTTAAAGTTACCAGACCTTTGATATCTGAGCGTCCTTTAAGCAATGTGTATATCCTCCGGCATCCTTTAACACCCTTCGGCATCCTTTGGCACCCTTCGGCACTCTGGCACCCTCTACCCATCTCCCCCAACGCCACGCTCCACATCCCATCTCCCCCAACGCCACCCTCCATCCCATCTCCTCCCCGCCCCCACACCACCCTTCACCCCATCATTGCTTTAGCCCGACACATTACCACATAACAAGACTCCTAAACACACAAACTCTCCCAAACAACATTTCTTGTCCACATGCAGGTCGTATAAGGGTGATCGTCTCACACACAATAAATAAGAATTACTATTTTACAGCCTCTGCGCATCTCTCCACAATACTTGTATTCGCAAGATAGTGCCAAGTCGTGGAGGGTGCCGGGTGGTGCCAGAGGATGCCTGAAGGTTCCGGAGGATGCCGGATGGTGCCGAAGGGGTGCCAGAGGGTGCCGGAGGGTATGGCATATATAACCCTGGCACACAGGTCTGTAGCACTTCCTTCCTGGAATCTTACGCGCCTCGTCTCTTGATACAGGGAAAGGTTGGGGATATATTTCCCCCGCGGTGACAAACTGCAGCACGGGGTGATATATCACTGCCTGTTCTAGATTGTGGTGGTGGTACTGGCACTGTTGGTGGTGGTAGGGTGCTGGTACTGTTGGTGGTGGTAGGGTGCTGGTACTGTTGATGGTGGTACTATTGGATGTACTGATGATGCTGGTAGTGATTGTGAGGGTGGTGGCAGTGGTAATTGTAATTGTACTCCTATGGTATTACCAGTACTGCTAGTGATGAAAGTTGATCATGCTCAAGATGGTGGTGTTTCTGAGCGGCTGTGATACTACGCATGCTCCAACAGCTGTTGAGGACTCTAGTGAAACAGACAAGAGAAAGGTAAGTCAACCCATACTGTCGTGTAGGCCTACACCATGTTTAGGAGCGGCCTAGGGTCTCCATTACAGCCTTCCACAACCCACGGTGGACCTGTACCCTTTCCACTGTTACCTTCACTTTACACATTACATTATATTGAAGCTGTATGGTGGGACCGAACCTGCGTTCCTGGACGTATTGGCTCAGATGTATCACGTTCTTGTGCTTTCATTATACATTTTAAAAATCTTTTGCTTACCCTTGAGCCCCCTTGGTTTATCAAGCATATACACAATGCGAAACCTGGTCATCTTATCTCGTTCATGGCTGATTTGTTTACAATAAACATTATGTAACCTCCGAAGCACACAAAGTTGTTTATTATTATGGTTACAAAAACCTTCGTAGTGCTTGGGAACTCATAAACTGGTTAATAAACGTAAATAAAGCCAACAATGAATTTTGAAAGATGCACGGGTTTCATATTTTACCCATAGGGTTATAAACCTATGGAATCGCCTACCCGCCGAAGCCGTAAACACCAAAACACTGCTGAATTTCAAAATCCAGCTTGGGGAAAAATCATCAGGACAAATTGAAGGACCTTTGACAAGCCGTCGGCTTCCTATCCTCGTCGAGGCCACATAGTATGTTTGTGACACTCGGGTAAATTAAGCAAGTTGGTCGGTAAATGTTTGATGAATCCTGGCGACGGTAGCCTAGCCTTGATGCTCCTTGCCACGGTATCCTATCAACAGAATCGTGATTAAAAAAGTTCACCTTTTGACAACCTTTTACCAAGCCCGAGACGAGAGCAATAAGATGCTTCGAGGGTGACTCCTTGACCCCCCTCACCTTTGTCCTTCATGTGAACGTGTGAAGGCCGGCTGCTAAATGAAGACGTGGGACAGGAGTCGTCAAGTATATACGCAACCTTTACATCTTTCCTCAATCATGGCGGCTTTGTTTAATTAATTGTCTACATAGTGTGGATATGTGGCCGCGTTGTATGGAATATAATGTGTGGGGGGGGATAGGCGGGAGAGACAGACGCATCCTTTAGTTTAGTTCATTTATTATGCACCCCATACCCATCCCGTGGGCGGTAGTGGAAAGGGTTACAGAGGCACATAATGGGCTCAGGGACTGAACCCCACAATTCATTTAGCTAAGCAAGTTACAATCTTGATGAGCTAGTTACAAAATTCAATATAAGTCGTCACATCAACAATGGGTTCGAGATCAACCTCAAGTACAGGTTCTAAATTAAGCAACTGACATATGTGGAGAGCTAGTGTCACACTTTATATGTTTGTCCTGCACACCGCCCCCCATCCAGTGGGCAGCGGTGGATAGGTTACAATCACTCAGTTACTACCTACAGTTAGCAAACTGGGGATATTTGGCTAAAATTTCTGGTAGCAGATCATTTTGAATGAAATATTTACACATCGCTGGAACATTGGTTATAGAATTGTCTCTAAATTCACGTATCTTTTCGCACTCCATCACATAGTGACAGAGGGTGTACGAATAATTTTGTTGACACCGTTTACATTTGGTTAGGTCTACATCAGCAGATAATGAGAATTCCCAGAGATACTTGTAACCGAGTCTAAGCATGATCCATAGATGTGTGGCTCCTCTTGCATGATAGTATGATGATAGATGGAATTACTGGTGTCAATTTCACTTTGCCTCAGATCTACAAGATCTTGTTGAAGTTCTCGGCGTACTAGCAAAATTATTTAATGGATTTCCTAGCCAATAGGAGCTGTGCTTGTGGCTGGATGACTCCTGTTATTTATAGGGGAGGAAGATACATTACTGTGGTAACGGGATGCTACTAGTGTGGGCAGAGGGAGAAGATCATCGTGAATATAAGCAGTAGACAAGGATTAGGAGATGGCAGGGTCCACCAGGAGAGGCAACAGCAAATTCAGTGAATTAAAATTAAAAGTAAATTAATAAATATGTGTACAATTATAATTGTTATATTACAGAACATTACAGTACATGATTTACCTAAGCGAAAGGTGTATTGATAGCTTAACATGTATTTATAATTATATACATATACTAAATTATTTAGATTTAGAAATATGTTGGTATTGAAGCTGTAGTGTAGCAGTGTAGATGACTGGGCGTCGAACCCTCGATTATTGAGGCTATTTAGTAGAGCCCGAAATTACGATCCAGGAGTGAGCAAAGAGAAGTGTTGGAGCTAATGACGGTGCAGGGGTGACCACAGGCACTAAGAAAATACAGAAAGTCATGGCACTCTCAGAGGCGTCAAGATGGTAAACTAATACTATGCTGGAAGATAAGGCGATTATTAGGAGAAAGCCTTGGTGGTTGGGATGATGAAGATGGTATCGTTACTATTAGTTTAAGAAGGTCAAGAAGGTTAGAATGCTACTTCCCACGGTATCAATTGGAACCCCTCGACGATTTCTTTATTATATAATAACTGGTCTTGGGATTATTATTTTTACAGGTATAATATATAACGTTAGATGTGCATATTTGCATATTCTATCATAATTAGCTAAAATTCGCAAGTGGTGATGGTGGGGGGTTGGTGGTGATCGGCTGACTGGAGCCCCTCCGGGGGCTAGCCGCCCATTGCCTGGAGGGGATGGCCAGCTCCCAGGTGCTGGGAAATAGGTAGCGGAATAGGATACCACAGGGTACCCTTCTAGTATAAATGTGAAGCAAGGACTGTGAAAAACGTTAGGGCTATTCATGCCCGTGCCACCTTTTGGGTAGCTTAATCAATAAAATGTTAAAAGCTGGTTGAGGTCGGCCCCCAAGCCCCACCCTTTGGGGAGGAGCTAAGAGCCTTCCCTTCCCATTGCTCATGGCAAGCCTTACCCACTAGTTTTCCCTTGGAACAAGACCCGCCAATCAGTTAACAACAAGGTATCCAATAATATTTTCACAATAATATATACTGTTGTGAAAATGTGATGAGACATAAATATGTAAACATAATAGATAGGCGGTTGGTGAACAGAGGCAGTATATATAATTTCTTATACCATTAAGCGGTTGAGAAATGGTTTCGGTTAAAATCAACTATTGTCATGGACACAATTAAGCGGTCGCACTAACAAGCCCAGCAGACTTAACCCCCGTTCTCGCTCACGGTAGAGAAAGCCTCGCGTCGCTTCGTTATTGTTATTTATAGTTTTCCTAGTTTTTATATATTCGAACAACAAATTTTGTCTAAAAGCGGCAAAAATGTATTTGTGATGAGAAAATGGACGGGCGGGGATTTGAATACATATATCATGTTGTTTTCGGATGAGTGAGTGTTATTGACTTAATGGTGCTTGCCTAGTAGGACTTGCCTTGCATGTTTGTTTAGCTACCTTGTGGGAAAAAACCTGCTGTGATTGATATAAGAGGAGACTACCAGGACTTGTACTGAACTAAATTAAAAATTACTGTATGCAAATTAATTCAACTAAAATCTCTAGCTAGGGTCGTAAATCCTAGCTCCTCTTTTCCTAATGACAGATAATGGGCTGTAAGGGGCAGGTGGGGTGAGTGAATTAGTTGATAGGTTGATTGCAGTTCCACGTCCACCTGCCAACAGGTATCTCACATCAGCTTGTATTTTATACAAGGATAAGATTTAATAATTCAGTTATATAACTGAACACTGGCTCTGTTTAAATCAGAGATTTAAACATACACAGTCTAGCCTAGCACCTTAGCAATTAACAGCCAATACACTTATACTTTAAACAACTTAAATTGTAAATTGTAAAGTATGATAAATGACCTAAATATGGTCTGAGTACTGTTACTGAGTACTAAAATTATATTCAATTAAATGAACTTATATGATTACTTAAAAATAACTAAGCAAGCAATTGTTAACTTAATTTATATATTCAAGTATATGCAATGTATATGATCAATGTATATGATTAAATACAGTCAGCTTGTTGAATCTCTTCCTACACTCTGGACACTCATGATTATTAGTTTACTTATTGTGACAATCTTCTCTGACACTGGACACTCATGAGGTTCAGAGCTTGGATAAGATTCTGCTGTACCACAATATTAATAATAAACTCACAGAAATATGAGGCGTTGCCTCGCCTTTTTACCGACTATCAGTCTTATAGAATATTAATGTTATACTAGCTTTAATTGGCCAACTAATACGCTACAGTAATAACATTCAATAAACTTAGCTGAAGCCGGGTGCCTGTCTGACAAGTGTGCCAGACTGAAGAACTCTCTTGGCGAGTTTAGGCACGATATTTTAGATTACAGCGTTGCTGTTGACGTACGAGTAGCGTTGCTACGGGATTGGACTGCGTTGCAGAAGATAACAATGAAGATTAGGGATGAGATTAGGGATGAAGGTGGAGACCGCGTCACTAAATGCTCCACTTCACTCTTATTTTACATAAATGTTCTAGGATTTTCCTTGTTGATATATTGTCCAGGTACTCCCCCAGTTCTAGAGAGTGTTCACTGGTGATAATGATATTAGATAAGGTGTCCTGAGCTGAAAATGTTCGCTAAGGGACCGTCACGTGTACACTTGTGGTAAACATACGTGTTCTGCCCGGGGGCTGTGTGGGCGCTTCTCTCCCGAGATGCCCCCCATCCCCTTGAAAAAGGGGTTACTTACAATGAATATTGATTGATTATTTTTACAGTCTAGACTTATGATTGAGATAAGATGTGATTATAATAAAATATGATATAGGATTTAAAGATTATAAGTAGTACTTGATAATACCACTGACTCTTAATAAGGATTCGATTTTATCTCTACCGGATACTACGTCATGTTCCAATAAATTTTTAATTAACAAATCCTTCTAGAAGCTTCTGGATCCTTGAGAGATCATGCACAAAGTCACGTAGGCATCTATAGGGCCCTATGGCGTACGTGATCATAGTGGCATCATCTAGGATCAAGCTATATAGTGAATCTATTGTGATTCTGATATGATTCTGATATGATATAGATATGATATAGATATGATTTGATATGATATGATATGATATAGAAATAATACATTTCTTAGATGATTATTAGATATGGTGGGTAAAAATTTCCCACATCTTCCAGAGGGAGAGAACTGGCACAGAGTCCTATACTAAGGACAGTAGTAACCATATGTATTTATTTACTCTCCATCGGATTGATAATACAAGTGCAAATTTTGCTTGCACTTTTGTGCGGCTGTCCGTTGTGGACGATTGTGCCTGTTAGGAGTCTGTGGGTCATGTGTAGTTAGAAGGTCTTGAGGTCTCTCAGGATCTAACTGCAGCTGGCTCACTGATTCCATGTGGATGAGTTTGTCCAATGTCTTCAGGGAAGTTGTTCCTTTAGACAGGATCTTGACTATTCTCAAAATCCCCTGGCTATCTGGATGGACTGAGACAACTTTACCTAATGGCCAGTCAGCCCTAGGGCCATCACTGTCTACCAAGACAATATCGCCAGGTTGGAGATTAGATATATTATGTGGGACATTGGCCCCATAGTGATGTTCTCGTAGAGATGTAAGATATTCTTTTGTCCAAACATCATTCCATTTTGGATTATGCTGGACAGATGCTTATACCCCTGAACCAACTCGCTCTGACTCACATATGAGGGATCTCTGATCTCATCATCCACTAGAGATGGTACTGGAGTCAGAAGTCTTCCATACATTAGGTGTGCAGGACTTAATGGCTCATGTTGAGTAGGATCATCAGACAAGTAAGTCAACGGCCGGTTATTCACCCTTGATTCTATTTCCGTGATTACTGTCTGGAGTTCTTGAAGATTGATTTTCTGACGGTGTAGAGATTTTCTCAAGGATCTTTTGACAGTTCCTATTAACCGTTCATAAAATCCTCCGTGCCATGGGGCTCTTGGAGGGATAAATTTCCATCTGCAATGACGCTGTTCCAGTGTGGAAGTAACTGCAGGATGGGAACAGATTTCCCGTAGACATGCTTCTCCAGCTACCAAGTTTGCTCCGTTATCTGAAATCATCAGCTTGGGGCATGATCGGCGTGCTGCGAATCTGCGGAAAGCTTGAATAAATGATTGAGCAGTCATATCGGGTGTTACCTCTAAATGTACTGCCCTGGTGGTAGCACAGGTGAACAGACAGATGTATGCCTTGATAGGTTGCTTATCTGGAGTCCCTGTTAGATATATTGCTCCTGTATAATCTACTCCGGTCGTTTCGAAAGGATGTAGATGGACCACACGTTCTTTGGTAGAGGTGGTGGGCCCGGATAAGAGCAAGTTTTTGCATCGTACCTTCGGCATATCATGCATTTTTCAAGATTGATTTGACTGACTGTCTTCCCTGAGGAATCCATACTGTTGTCTGATTTGTGTGAGTGTGTCTAACACTCCTCCATGTTTGATGATTTGTTGATGTGTATGTAACACAATCAACCTGGTGATCCAATGATTTTTGGTAAAAGCCATGGATGCACGGTATCTAGATTAACATCTGCGTGTTTAAGTCTCCCTCCACAACGCAGAATGTTGTGATTTTCTTGGTCTATCCACAGACCGAGATTGTGTTTAACTTATGCGGAAGATTTTCATAGTTCTTACCATAAGTTCTGTCTGGGCTTGTCTTACCCAATAGATAAGTGCATCAGGAAAAGTGTATTTTATACCTTTTTTCCTGAGATATTGAAACACGTTCTGTGTTACATTGATTAATTTGATGAGCGAGGAGTAACGAGTACAATCCAAGACTGATATTTGAGCTTGCTGCCTGGTGGTAGTTATGGTTTGTGTCGTGATGACGTGCGGCTTTTGTTCAGGCCAACTGCCATTCACTAACCATCTAGGCCCATAAAACCAAATATCTGCCTTTGCAAATTGTTTAAACGTCATACCTCTTGATAAGAGATCAGCTGGATTATCTTTTGTTGGTACATGCAACAATTGAAAGCCTGCGGAAATTTCNGGTGGGCCCGATAAGAGCAAGTTTTTGCATCGTACCTTCGGCATATCATGCAATTTTTTCAAGATTGATTTGACTGACTGTCTTCCCTGAGGAATCCATACTGTTGTCTGATTTGTGTGAGTGTGTCTAACACTCCTCCATGTTTGATGATTTGTTGATGTGTATGTAACACAATCAACCTGGTGATCCAATGATTTTTTGGTAAAAGCCATGGATGCACGGTATCTAGATTAACATCTGCGTGTTTAAGTCTCCCTCCACAACGCAGAATGTTGTGATTTTCTTGGTCTATCCACAGACCGAGATTGTGTTTTAACTTATGCGGAAGATTTTCATAGTTCTTACCATAAGTTTCTGTCTGGGCTTGTCTTACCCAATAGATAAGTGCATCAGGAAAAGTGTATTTTATACCTTTTTTCCTGAGATATTGAAACACGTTCTGTGTTACATTGATTAATTTGATGAGCGAGGAGTAACGAGTACAATCCAAGACTGATATTTGAGCTTGCTGCCTGGTGGTAGTTATGGTTTGTGTCGTGATGACGTGCGGCTTTTGTTCAGGCCAACTGCCATTCACTAACCATCTAGGCCCATAAAACCAAATATCTGCCTTTGCAAATTGTTTAAACGTCATACCTCTTGATAAGAGATCAGCTGGATTATCTTTTGTTGGTACATGCAACAATTGAAAGCCTGCGGAAATTTCTTTAATTTCCGAGACGCGATTTTTTACATAGGGAGTCGGACAGTTGTCGTTTCGTACCCATTGTAAAACAGCTTCATTGTCAGACCATATAATGACATCTTTGATGTTCATGGTAGACAAGACTTGTTTGATATGCACAGCTAAGCGTGTGGCTGTTAGCAGTGCTGTTAGTTCCATCTGAGGCAAAGTCCTCTTTTTTAATGGAGCGACTCTGGCCTTAGAGGTGATAAGATATGATTGATTAGAAGTCACTAAGTAAGCACAAGCTCCAAAAGCTTTGGCTGACGAGTCTGCGAATACATGTAGTGTTACTTCATCATTTTCCTCGACTATGTGTCTCGGAAAGATTATCTTGTCGACTAAAGTTTGTTCTTGAGCCATTTCCATCCAAGCTTTTTGTAACTGGAGTGGTAGTGGATCATCCCAACCAACTTTAGACTTCCAAGCTTCTTGCACCAGTAAACGCCACTTGATAGTTAAAGGATTTAGTAGACCAAGTGGGTCAAACACTTTACTAACTTGTGAAAGCAAATCCCTTTTTGTAGCAATGCAATAATTTACTGGCACGGATTTGATCGAGATCATGTCCGAGATTAAATCCCACTCCATACCTAACACCTTTTGTGATTCTGGTACGTGATATTCAGGGTAATCTCTTGCTATTTGATTATTCAATGTTGCATTATTAGAGGCCCAAGATTGTAGTGGCATGTTGGCACCTTGTAGCTCCTTGTTGGCCTCTTGATATAATTGTAACAGTTCAGTAGTACTGTTAACTGTCCCTTGAAAATTATCTACATATAGATTCTGACTGATTTCAGCCTTATAGGGACTTGATGATTTCTTCAGATGAGTATCTAGAGTTGCTTGCAACAGAAATGGACTAAGTCGCGCCGAAAAGTACTGAGGAAAATCTGAAAGTCACTATAGGACTATTGATATCTTCTGGGTTCTCTACCCATAGAAACTTAGTGAAGTCTCTATCTTCTTCCTGCAAGCCGACTCTTAGAAAGGCCTTACTTATATCTGCTGAATATGCATATTTATTAAGTCTAAACTTCAACAGTATGTCATACAATTTCTGAGTTAGACTTGGACCTGTTTGCAAACAATCATTTAGACTGGTTCCTTGGGGTCCAGATTTAGAGCTACAGTTAAAAACTATCCGTAAAGGAGTTGTTTTTGATTCTCTCATTACAGCCATGTGTGGTAAAAAATGGCCTGTTTGCTTATTGTCGTGTTTCACGACTTCTATGAATTTATTCTGTAATTGTTGAGCTATAATCTCATGATAGAGTTTTAAATGCTCAGGCCTTTTTCTTAGCTTTGCTAATTGAGATTTAAATTGACTATAAGCCATGTGATAATTGGTAGGTAAGGTTTTATGGTTGATTTTCCATGGTAGCCTTACCCAGTACTGTCCATCATGATACTGTACAGTTTCTAAGTACTGATTGTATGCACAGACATCATCAGGACTTGGTTGATCAGGAATTATTCCTATAGCATCAAGTTCCCACAATTGATGTACAGATTCCAATCCATCATCAATCATGTGGGGGATTTTAAGGGGTGATTGATCTTTGCCTAGTCAGGCCATGATTACAGTTTCTGTATGATGTGATTTTTCAGGAGTTGAAGGTTCAAGATCTAGTATAGGTCCTGTCAACAATATGCCTCCTGCTGATTTGAGTATTTTCATACCCATACATTCTTCTGACAGAATGAATTGATGATAATAGTCAGCTCCAATCAGGATTCCGATATCTCCTATGTAATCCGAATCGAGCCGAGGATCTGCTAATTGAATTCCTTTTTCTTTTAGGAATTTAATAGTGGCTGCCAGACCAGTCACTTCCATTTCAGTAGGAATTTTATCAACTACTATGGCTTCGACTGTCCTTTGGGATGTACCCAGGCAGACCATGAGTTGTACTACCGGAAAGGTTCTATGACCTGAACTGGTAAAAAACCCTGATATGGATGTAGATACTTGCTTTGAAGATTTAAGTTGTAAATCTTCTGCCATCTTTTTACTGATGAAGGTTTTCTGTGAACCCTGATCAAAAAAGCCTCTAGTTTGAATACAAACTCCTTCATTACACAGTTTTAGCTGTGCTGTAGGCAATATGGCAGTTGTAACAATTTCTGTATCTGAGGCATTGACATTACTCATTACTGTACAGAATTGTACTGCTGTTGTGGTATCATCTTTTGGCTTTGCCTGAGATGAAGATTGATTATTGGAAGCAAGTGATCTGGATTGAGTGTTGATATCACCACAGAGTGCTGTGTGATGTACACTTTTATTACAATATTGGCAGTTCTGCAATTGAGTGTTACACTCACTTGTATCGTGCTTCCGTAGACAACGGATGCACCTGTTCAGAGATTTCAGTCGATTGATTCGACTGGCACGGCCTTCATAAACTGTGCATTGATAAATGCTATGTGCTTCTTGACAGAATAAGCATCTTGGGGCACTTGCTGCTCCTTTTGTCTTATCTGTCTTGGGAGCTTGATTTCCTACAGTTCTGTTAACTGTGGAGGATATAGCATAAGAGCCAACATTACTCTTTTTCCACTTTGCAGAAGAGGAGTTTTGTTGCCTTGATTTTGGACTGCCAGTTTGGACATTTTTGTTTTTGTCCGTGGATTCACTTTTAGTGATTTTTTCTTGAGATCTAAGTTTTCCTCGGCTTCGTAATCTTTGTACGTAAGCTCGAAGTCCATCAAAGATTTGGCTTTGTGATAAGATGTTGTTACAAGTATGTAACACCTGTAGGTAAGTAATTACATGCAAGTAGGTCATACAAGCATGTAACACTTGTACTCCTCCAAGGATTTCCTTAAAGGATGAATTGTATCTGTAATAATGTGTATCTACATTATTCATGATGTGATGAAGCATTTTGCTTTTTATTTTCTCGGCTTTGCCTTTTCTATTAAGTAAGTCTCTTTGAGACGCTTGATTGCCTTCAGATTTTCTGAGGCTGCTTTCACTCCAGTGAAAGCATGAGATTAGATGATCAAGACTATATTCTTGGATTAAGATAGTTATCTTAGATGGATGATAATATTTGTATTGACATTGTCAATGGGCTGTTAGCCTTTCAGATTGTGGCTTAGTGATGAGGGGCTGTTTAGCCATTCAGATTGTGATGTGAGATTAAGATTGGTCTTAATCCCCAATGGTAGACTATTGTAGCCAAGTGATGATGACATTTGTCTATCACCTGATTTAAATGGTCTGTAGGCTGTAGATTCAAGTGATTTTTTAGACACTTTGTGTCCTTTTCTTTTTCAGTTTCAGTAGCTGGTGGAATACTGTTAGTCATTTTGACCTTTTCCGAGTTTCGGAGATTCCGAGATATTTTCTCTTTTTTCTGATAAATATTGTGATGTTAATGAGTTTTGATAAATGAGCTTTCCTGTCTACTTAGGTAATGATTCCAAAGATCGTCCTTCATTTCCTCCCTGGAATCTGGTTGTAGCAGGTGTTCAATTATCAAAAGTACTGTGATAATTTGATTTGTGACCCGAATGCACCAAGTTGGTAAATCCTGTAATAATTTTTTAAAAATAGTAAATGTCACTATTTTTGCAAAGTTATTACAAGATCTGTTACCCTAATAGTTGCTTGATAAAATACAGTAGAATGCCTACTGGTTTTACCTGTAATAGGGTTTGATATAGTTGATTATGGATAATTTGTAATGAAATGCTCATACAGTGATAAAAATTCTTTTTTAAAGAATATTATGTAATGAGCAGCACTGAAAATCAGTTGATTAGAGATAATGTTAGATAATACACTTAAATATGTATGTATGTTACCACAAGTGAGGTAGATAATAGTATATATGATTAATATGCAGTTGTCTTTGACACTGATAGATTAAGTACTGTGGTTTCTTAACACAGCACAATTAATATATGAATGCTTACTAGTTAATGGATATGGTGGCTTAAGCCACTGCAAACAATTTGTTTACTTAGATATATAGCTATGATAAATATTGGCTGATAGCTAGGTTAGGCTAGAATATGTAAAAATTATTCCAATGCAAAATCAAGAAGTTTCTTATGTATTTGCTGGAATAATATAGTCTAGTTTATAGACTATCTAGGTTTAAAGGACCAATAATTATCTAGTTTCTAGACTATCTAGGTTCGAAGGACCAAAAATGTGGGAAAAACCTGCTGTGATTGATATAAGAGGAGACTACCAGGGACTTGTACTGAACTAAATTAAAAAATTACTGTATGCAAATTAATTCAACTAAAATCTCTAGCTAGGGTCGTAAATCCTAGCTCCTCTTTTCCTAATGACAGATAATGGGCTGTAAGGGGCAGGTGGGGTGAGTGAATTAGTTGATAGGTTGATTGCAGTTCCACGTCCACCTGCCAACAGGTATCTCACATCAGCTTGTATTTTATACAAGGATAAGATTTTATAAATTCAGTTATATAACTGAACACTGGCTCTGTTTAAATCAGAGATTTAAACATACACAGTCTAGCCTAGCACCTTAGCAATTAACAGCCAATACACTTATACTTTAAACAACTTAAATTGTAAATTGTAAAGTATGATAAATGACCTAAATATGGTCTGAGTACTGTTACTGAGTACTAAAATATATTCAATTAAATGAACTTATATGATTACTTAAAAAATAACTAAGCAAGCAATTGTTAACTTAATTTATATATTCAAGTATATGCAATGTATATGATCAATGTATATGATTAAATACAGTCAGCTTGTTGAATCTCTTCCTACACTCTGGACACTCATGATTATTTGTTTACTTATTGTGACAATCTTCTCTGACACTGGACACTCATGAGGTTCAGAGCTTGGATAAGATTCTGCTGTACCACAATATTAATAATAAACTCACAGAAATATGAGGCGTTGCCTCGCCTTTTTACCGACTATCAGTCTTATAGAATATTAATGTTATACTAGCTTTAATTGGCCAACTAATACGCTACAGTAATAACATTCAATAAACTTAGCTGAAGCCGGGTGCCTGTCTGACAAAGTGTGCCAGACTGAAGAACTCTCTTGGCGAGTTTAGGCACGATATTTTAGATTACAGCGTTGCTGTTTGATACTAGTAGCGTTGCTACGGATATTGGACTGCGTTGCAGAAGATAACAATGAAGATTAGGGATGAGATTAGGGATGAAGGTGGAGACCGCGTCACTAAATGCTCCACTTCACTCTTATTTTACATAAATGTTCTAGGATTTTCCTTGTTGATATATTGTCCAGGTACTCCCCCAGTTCTAGAGAGTGTTCACTGGTGATAATGATATTAGATAAGGTGTCCTTGAGCTGAAAATGTTCGCTAAGGGACCGTCACGTGTACACTGTTGTGTAAACATACGCGTTCTGCCCGGGGCTGTGGTGGGCGCTTCTCTCCCGAGATGCCTCCCCCATCCCCCTTGAAAAAGGGGTTAGCTTACAATGAATATTGATTGATTATTTTTACAGTCTAGACTTATGATTGAGATAAGATGTGATTATAATAAAATATGATATAGGATTTAAAGATTATAAGTAGTACTTGATAATACCACTGACTCTTAATAAGGATTCGATTTTATCTCTACCGGATACTACGTCATGTTCCAATAAATTTTTAATTAACAAATCCTTCTAGAAGCTTCTGGATCCTTGAGAGAACATGCACTAAGTCACGTAGGCATCTATAGGGCCCTATGGCGTACGTGATCATAGTGGCATCATCTAGGATCAAGCTATATATGTGAATCTATTGTGATTCTGATATGATTCTGATATGATATAGATTTGATATAGATATGATTTGATATGATATTGATATGATATAGAAATAATACATTTCTTAGATGATTATTAGATATGGTGGGTAAAAATTTCCCACAGCTATACGCAACCTCGCCAGAGCAGTTTCCCACTGCCGGTTACGGTAGTAGGAGGAAGGCCACGAGGAAACACAACATTTAAGAGTACGGAGTTTGTTACCAGTAACAGACGACCAAGAAGCCTGCCAACGGATAAGGATGGAGGAATGGATAACCGGGTAAAAGTCGGAATATGGA